>RJWM01008952.1:0-70268 GCA_004363535.1 Dasyprocta punctata
TGGGAGGGGACAGGAGGACCATCCTTTCTTATATCCCCTTGTGACTTAACTACTCATCAGCCTTGCTGTAACCAAGTCCCTGTTTATATGTGTCCTGCCTCCAACCCTGGTAAGAGTTACTACAATGGCCCAGGGCACTATTACTGTGCCTATTGGGGCTGTGAAACTTTAGCCATTACTTGGAGTGTAACCTCCCCTGACCCACACCTGAAAATAGGGATAAAGCCCAATTGTGGCACCTCCTACTGTAAACTAGATACAGAAGAAATTAGGAAAGAACAAAAGGTCAGTTCTGATCCCAATTGTCAAAAGATATATTTCATTAATGTCACTGCTCCCACGGACCCTAAATGGCTCACAGGGATGGTATAGGGGGTTAGATATTACGAGGATGGTACGGATAGGGGAGGACTACTCCTGATTAAGAAGGAGGAAATCTCCCGAAAAGCCATTGGGATAGGACCTAATTCAGTGATTGCTAAGACTAGTTCACCCCTTCAACTAAGACCTACAACCACTCTTAAACCCTCACCCCCACAGGCTCTTAGAGATTCCACAAGTCCCCCAATTCTTACTCCCTCTCCCCTTAGTCTAATGACTCCTGGTGACGGATTATATAACCTAATTCTGGGAGCCTATTCTGCTCTCAATTACTCCCAAGCTGATCTTACACAGTCATGCTGGCTCTGCCTGTCTGCATCACCACCCTATTATGAAGGGGTAGCTATAAAAGAACCATATACCACCCTCTCTTCTGGCTCGTCCTGTGACTGGGACAATGATCATAAACTCACCCTGTCTGAGGTCACGGGCCAGGGGACTTGTATAGGTAACCCTCCTTCCCATATTAAAACTTTATGTGCCACCATCAATCCAATCCAGGAAAAAGATAAGTTCCTCCAGCCCCCCACTGGTTTAAAATGGGCATGTGACACTGGAATCACCCCCTGTGTATCTACAAAAGTATTCAATAACACTGTCAACTTTTGTGTACTGGTCTCTGTATACCCCCGAATTCTCTACCATTCAGGGATGGAGCTGGAAGATAAACTATCAGGCCAAACTAGATATAAAAGAGAACCGATTTCGATAACCCTGGCAGTTCTTATGGGGGTAACCACCGCAGCTGGCATAGGCACAGGGACAGCTGCTATTATACATGGCAACCAACAAACTAGTCAATTAAAAGCTGCAGTAGACCAAGATTTAAAGGCCATAGAAACGTCCATTATGGCCCTCCAAAACTCTCTGACCTCCCTTTCAGAAGTAGTTTTACAAAATAGACGAGGACTTGATTTACTCTTTCTTAAAGAAGGGGGATTATGTGCAGCCTTAAAACAACAATGCTGTTTCTATGCAGATCATTCTGGAGTTGTTAAAGAGTCTATGGCCAAACTCAGGAAAAGATTAGACCAAAGACAAAAAGAACAAGAAGCCCAACAAGGCTTATTTAAATCTTGGTTCAGCCAGTCTCCATGGCTCACTACCTTACTGTTGGCCCCAATGGGACCCTTGATAGTGCTACTCTTAATAATAACCATAGGACCCTGCATATTAAATAAAATAGTAAACCTACTACAAAGTCAGATTGGCAATGTCAAACTAATGCTCATTAGACAACAATATGTGATCCTAGATGATCCCAACAATAGACACCCTGATCTCTAAGATTAGAGATTCACGACACGAAAAGGGGGGAATGTAAGAGGAATTTTCCCTCGCTAAAAGTACACGTTCTGTGCTACCCACATCTTCCAACATTCCGGGAATTTAGCTGTTACAATTTAAAGTTGCCCAAGGACAGAGCTGGCCGGAAAACTGGGTTACGAGATAAAAAAACTGCCCCCTCTCATGACTCAGGAATTTACAGAATGTACATTTCCTGAGCATCTGCTGCCCATATTAGGGAGCGCCCTCCACTGCCCAACTTCAGACTTCTCTATGGTCGTCTTCTCCAATGAATGTAAAAAGCCATTTAAACTAACCAATGCCATCTGCTTCTGTAACCACGCTTGCACAGACCCCTCCTCCCTTTGTTCTACAGCTTATAAGCCCTGCCCAGGCTCGACTCAGGGCTCTCTGTTCCTGCGTGTTCAGTGAGCCCCACACATGCTTGGACAGTAAAGACCCCTTGCTAATTGCATGAGAAGGTGTCTGTTGGTGTCTTCCTACACGCGGCGGGCGTCTCAACCCTCACAATTTTAGAGTGGAAGTTCTCAGTTTTTGACGTTTTAGTATGATGTTGGTTGTCAGTTTGTCACAGATGACTTTTATCAGATTGAAATAAAGACCATTTGCCCCAACTTTCAGTAGGGTTTTTATCATGAATTGGTGTTGGACTTTATGAAATACTTTTTCTGTAGGACTCAAACAAAAAGAAGATATACGGGTTAATCTTCCTAATGAATATAGCTGCAAAAACCCTCAATAAGACACTGGTAAACATAATGCAGCAAATCAAGAAGATTACTCACCATGACCAAGTAGGATTCACCCCAGGGATGCAGGGATGGTTCAATATATGCAAATCAATAAACGTAATACACCATATCAACAGAGTCAAAGCTTTTTTTTGTTTTGTTTTGTTTTCTTTCTCCCTACTCTGCATCTTTCTCTACCTGCCTCCTTATGTGATTGTTTGAAGGAGACTTGTAACACTTTAGTTCTCTGAGTAGCAAACAAACATACCAAAGCCCATATGCTTCACTCAAAGGAAAAAAAAACACCATAGATATTTGGATACAAAATAGCCAGTAATTAAAGCAAGAAAAAGTAGAAGTGAGAAGTAACAACAAGAAGCAGAGAAAAATAGGTCTTTAGTTACATCATCTCTTCATTATAAAGATCTACAGTCTCTACCATGTGCAAGTCATGCTGGTGTAAATAGGGACCATCACACAGACCTAATCCCTGCTCTCTTAGAGCCTAAGGCCTATAGTAAGGCAATAGAAATTATAAAAACATTATAGATATAAATATTCTTACAATTCAGCTAAGATGCAATGGGAGAATGATGGGTGTTATAAGACTATGGATTTATGACACAAAATAAGAGGATGCTGGAGTACAGTAGTTTGGAAATGTTTAAATTTGGGACAAGTGCTTCCATAAAGCTAACCAGCTCTTAAGAACATCCCTATATCAGGCCAAAGAGTATATGCACATACTGGTGCTTTAAGACTGAGTACTGAAGACTTTAGAAGAGTGGCATTTTGTTGTTGTTGTTGTTGGCACCAGGGATTGAACTCACAACCTCGCACTTGCCAGGCAGGTGCTTAAGCCACTAAGTCAAACTCCCAGCCCTTGGCATTTTTAAAGAAAGATATTGCTGGTTTTTTTTAAATCTAAATGTGAAATCCTAATCTCTAATGCAACAGTATTGAGAGGTGGGACCTTTTAGGTCAAGAGGGCTCTGCCCTCATGAAGGAATCAATTTTGTCATCCCAGGAGTGGATTAGTTACCTTGGGATCAGGTTCCTGATAAAATATGAGTGTGGTCTCCTTTCCTCCATTCATGTTCTCCCACCCTGTGATGCCTTCCACCATGTTTTAACACAGCAAGAAGGCCCTTATACAATAGGTCCCCTCAGTCTTGAACATCCCAGCCTCCATAACCATGAGCCAAGTCAAATTCTATACTTTATAATTTTCCCAGTCTGTGGTATTATGTTATGATTGTCTAATGGATTCAGACAGAAGTTATCAAAAATGGTGAAAACTAAAGTGCAACTCTAATAAAATATGTTAGATTGATCTCAGAGGTGAAGTATCTATGTCCTAGGGAGTGGAGAAGATGGTGTCAGTGGAGGGGGGGGCTTTTGTATTTTGTATTTACTTCAACCTTTTAAAATTCTATTTTACATATGCTTTATAACATATATAATGTATCGGTATGGTAGTACTCTCATCTAATTTGTAAATAAATGAACATATATTAGATACATATGCTCAAGAGCACCTAAAAGATGGAGTGTGCTATAGTTTGGGTCTGGTCACTGTCCCTCAAGCATCCATTGTAATTAAAAGTTTTGTCTCAGGGTGCTGGTGTTGCAAAACCATGGAACATTTGGGAGATTAGGCTTAAGAGAGATCCTTAGGTCCTTGGCAGCATGAGGTTGTTTTCATGTCTCCCTTGAGTCCTCTAGAAAGAAATGTTATAAAAGGAGCAAGCCCAGTCCTACCCATCCTCTTTCTCTCTGTTCCAGTTCAAGATGTGACCCTTTGTTTCTACACACATTTGTATTATGATGTGCTATCATCCAATGCCCTCACCAAAAACCGAAACCAGTGGGGTTGCCTGATTTTGAATTTTGAATCTCCAAAACTATAACCTATATAACCTTTTTCACTTTATAAGTTAACTATGTTGGGTGTTTTCCTATAGTAATGCAAAGCTGATTGATATATGGCATATAATCAAGAGTTCAGAAGTCAGTATTTTAGCTGTTGAACAGTTATCTGGTGCTCAGTAGTAATAGCTAATATTTACTGAGGTATTATTACATGCTTGGCATATTAACACTTCACATAAATCATTCTTCTTAGTCTTCATAGTAGCCCTTTGAAGTAGATGCTAATATTACCTCATTTGAATAAATGAAGGCAGGGTTAGGTCACTTTCTGTTTCATTTTGATTTGCTCCGTTGGTGCTAGGGATTGAATCCAGGGCCTAATGCACTCTTAAATAACCTTTTAAGATCACCTGGAAGTTTGAGGGTAAATCTGGGGTTGAGCCCAGGTGCTCTGGAAGGGCGGGGCACTCTCATGGCACCCTTATCCTGTGGGGCACAGTGCTCCCATCCTTTTGGGGTTTTTGTTCCATATTTAAAATTAACCACTCTTCTTCTCCACCTTTCTCAACCACAAGAAATATTTTTTCTAATACTCCATGTAAACCATGGAATATAAGTAAATAAGATAGCAAAGACTTATAAAGGGGGAAAAAGACTAACTTCCAAAAAAAAAAAAAGACATCAAAATGATTAAAAAAAAAAACCAGCATCAAATGCTCATTAACTTTGCTCTCCATAATATCAGGAAGACTAGTAAACAATATTTACTACCATGTAGATGTTGATGCTCAAAAGATTGATACTCTATTCTTGGATAATACGTAATGAATGAATCCAGAGCTGATTAAGAAATACAGAAAATGGGATCAAATAACAAGGCATGAGTTACAATTTTCAAAGATCCAGTTCTAATGCAACATGGTAACTTTATGATCTTTAACTGAATGGCGTAAGGAAGTGGAGAGAACTCCACAGACTGCAGCCACCTACTCTGATCAAAACAGCTATTGACAACAGTCCTGTGATAACTATGAAGGTGGTGGCTCGTCAGCATCCTGAAATGCTGGTTCACAGCATGCTCGGTGATAGTGGAACCCACAATTCCTGTATGATGTGCCTTTACTACCACACTAAATCCCTGTTCAAACTAGATAAATGAATGAACAGAATGAAAGCCTGTGTTTTTCTATACACAGTCAATATCAAAAGCCTAGAAACCATCAGCTTGTCTTTGGTAGTGGCCTAAGATCAAACAATAGTAAGAAAGCACATGGATTGAAAGATGAGGGGCATTCCAGTGTTTATCCCCAGGGATATTTTCTGTAGCTTAAGGATAAAAATCTTTTGGGGAAGTCATTAACTTTACTGCCACAGTCTTTTTCCTATTTTCAAGTTGTGTCTACTGGAAAGATGAACCCCAGTGTCCTATCTATACATGCACTATTACATGACTTCTCCCATTTTCCAACAAAGAGTGAGCATGAGAGATATTAACACGTATCTCCCTTCAAATCACATGGCACTCCACGAGACCATTATCACCAACAACTTGTACCTTATGGTGAATATCTAGGGGTTTTTTTGTTTGTTTGATTGAGTTTTTTTAAGAAATAAAATTGGATAGGTATTTGGAATGCAATTCCTGCCCCTCAAATAAATGTTCTGGAGTCCTGTTTCCTCAGAATATGAGTCCTGAGTGCTTCTGCCAAATATGCATGTGGCTCACTCTGTTCTTCATTTCTGTCCCACTCCAGCTTCTCCCCTTGTTGATGTCCTTTACAGGACATCTCTCCAAGGCTTTGCTCTTCACCTTCTTATATTGATAACTTTTCCTCACAGCAGTTGTTCTTCCCTCAACATCAGAATATAAATGCTTGTGTTAAACTATTGTGTGGCTTTCCCCTAGACCTAAATTCCCTTATGAAAAGGATTTTGTTTTGGTCACTGCTATACTTTGGAGCACCTAAAACAAATAATTATCTTATAGTGCATGTGTAACAAACAATATTTGTTGAATGAATAAATAAGTAAGAAAATCTGTGTTGGTCATTGACTATATTAAAACCTAACAGAATATTTAGTCTTGGAATATTTCTGAGATCAACTTGCAAGCCTTTTTCTTTTTTTGCATGGAAGGTTGAATGCAGGTAGAAGAAAACAGCTAGAATAAATAAAATTTCAGTTTCTTTATTAACAATTGATTTGTTTACTAAGATTTAGGATGAAAGCAGCTTAATCTGACCAAAGGTAAAAACACTTACTGCCAAGACTGAGGTTCTGGAATCACCACATGGAATAAGAACCAAGACTTCTTAGGTTAGAATAGTAAAAATCATGAAGCCCTGTTCTCTGTAGGATGGAGTAATAGACTTCATTCCACTAGAGAGTAGCCCCCAAATGCTACTTCAAGCCCCAGACAGTGATTTATCAACCCGTTGCTTGCTTTCTGTGAACATACCCAGAAGAGTTTTAAAGGGGCTTTCCTTCCAACCCTTTTCTTATCCTTCCCTAAAGTGTTCTAGTGTTAGCTGCACATACTTATCTTGTGGGCCAGTGACTCTCTTTGGTCAAGCTGTTTCTGCTAGAGGAAGAGCTTTGCCCATGGCCTCTCCCTCTAGAATAATTAAGTAAAAGGCTAGACTGGAAAATACAAAAGTAGTTTAAAATAAATATATGAGAATTAGAACTCTGAGCTACAAAATGGCAAAATTACCATCAGGAAAAGTTGGACAGTGAGAAAAAGACTTGATTTAGTTAATATATTTAATGAAAGAAAAATAAAATAGAAAGTGATATGTGGTTAGCTATTTCTATAGGTGTTTCCTTAAAATACACAGTCTTATCAACACAATTGATATGAGATCTGCTGAATATTTGTAGCTTGAAAAATTTTCTTCATTGAAACAATAGGACAGATTGCTCAGCAGTGAAACTTATTCCAAAATAACTTCCCTTACCAACTGATAGTGTCGCTTTTCACACAGGAAGTGAAGAGTTGGCAAAATTCTCGCTGGGTAGTTTGCTTTGACTTTGTGCATTATAGTCAACTGATTTATGAGTGAAAGGAAGTATAAATTTAACTGTGCTGACAACTTTTCAAAAACATACTGTGTCTGCAATCTTCTGAGCCAAATGGCCTGCTGACCCTTCCAGCTCTATATTATAAACACATAATATGCTCAAGCAATGATAAATAAATTAATAATGAGACACAATGACTGATTTATCAGATTAAAACCATACTTGCGATTTTTTCCTACAAGTCATCCTCTTGCCCCATTTCTGCCTCAGTCCCTTTCTGTGAACCCACAAGAGTAGAGAAGCAGAATACATTGAACCTCTTTTTCCTCACACCACATTGGGTGAAAACCTACAGAGCCTTTCTTTTTCATTGTCTTTCACCACACCACTCATTATTCAGCTTAATATCCTACTCATGACATTCTAAATATCCCTTTACTTTTCTCAAAATTACACCCTCCGTTGAGTACAAACAGGGGCATATTCAACCTGGCTTTCAGGAGCTTCTATAATCAAGATCTGCTTTCATTTCCAGCCCTATGTTTTATTGGTCTGCCAAACTTTGACAAATTGGAAATGTGTCTTTCCTGGAATATTCTTTACCCCTTTTTTCTTCTCTTTATTATGTTTTTCCCCACCTCAAATGCCTTCCTACCTTCATCTAGACACCACACACACTACTTGCCACTAGACTCAATCAGTATTCTTTGAAATCTATACTAACAAGAGGCAGTATAGTCTCTTCCTGAGCATCTGTGCTTTTTATCCCATCCCTTGGTACTTGCTTTTTAGTGCTATATATATACTTATTCATGAACCATGTTTTTCTTTAATTGACTAATGCACGCCTTGAGAACATGAAATTCAAATCAATGGGACTCACACAGTTCATTCATGTTGAAAGAATAAATAACTTAAAGCATTAGTAATGGAAGAAGATTTCTTGAAACATTGTTTGAACTTCCTATTGATATGAAAGTCAGAAATTCCTAATAGATATTTTAGTATTGCTAAATATTAATAGAAAACTAATGCTATAAAATCAATGTGTAATAAAATGTTGGCCCCAGAAGGTTAAAACTAATTAAGAATATCTTAGACCCAGAAAACAATTTGGCAAATGGTGTCAGAAATATTAACTGGATATATATACAGCAACATGGGCTAGTTTTGTCCTGTCAGAGATTGCTTTTAGCCCATAATCTACTAATAATATACAATAGTGTTTTCACCATTTATTATCTGTTAAAAATTTCTATCTGTGTGGAGCATGAACAAAACAAACTTCACACATGGTATTTCCTGAAATTTTGTATGTTTACATGTGACATAAAAGTATAATACATTGTTGCTTATATAAATTATGATAGTTTTTATATTTTCCAGTTTTATTCTTTCTTCTTAGAAAAAACATATGAAGTCATCAAGCCAGTGCTGTTTCCAATCACACTGATGCTTAACCATCTCAGAAACACATGCTTTTGCAAAATCTTCCAAGAGGCGAATACACAGCACAGGAATTCATTTCAATTTCTCCAAATTCTGAAGTTGAGGATTTCATTCAAGCCTCTAAACTACATTCTTTTACTAAGAGTAAAGCTCATTTTTGAAATCTATAATTCCTAGAAACAAAGACCAAATGCTCCCTTTCATGCATACCATGAAGGAAAAGGATGCAGTGAGGGAGCAGTGGCAACATCTGTGCCACCGCCACTCTGGACCTCTTCTTGAACTGTGACCAGCCTCCACTCTTTCCAGCTCTGGTCATCACCATCTGTCTGGAACTGTGGAATTCCTCAGCTCTCAGCCCAGGAATCTTCTCTTTCTCTGTGAATGGAACCTTTTAGAGAGCCCGTCCAGGAGACTGAGGCACAATAAGCCACTTAGGACTCAGGATCAAGGATTGTAAGTACCAGCTGGGCCTCTGCTCACTAGTAGTGTGAGTCTGGACCCATCTGGTTATCTCTGGACAGTAATTTACTATCTACATGTGCACAAATGAAATTAGAGAATAAATTAGATTTAAATATTAAGCATCCAAAGCACTACAATTCTACAAATTTCAAGATGATAATTTTAGAATATTGTATTTTTTTTTTAGCTATAATGCTTTGCCAAGATCTCAAACTCATTTCAGTGCTCATTAATTCAGTCACCAACAATTTATTTAGTAGTTATTAAGCATGAGACACCATGTTATGTTTTGGCTATACATTGGTCAACAGAGGCATGGCCCTTAATATTTGATATTTACCAATGTAAGAATGGTACTTAAAAAATAAACAAGAAAATAAATGTAGCATTTCCCCTGAGCTAAGTACTATGAAACATAGAGGAAGGGAATGAGAGAGAGAGGGAGAGACAGAATGAGATAGAGAGACAGAAGAGACAGAGACAGAGACAGAGAGAAAAAGACAGAGAGAGACACTGAGAGGGTGCAGCAGGACGCCCTCTCTGAAGAGATGGCATTTCAAGCCTAGGTTTCTAGAGATGGGAAGGAGCCTGATATTTGAAGGCAGGAGCAAGCTCATTTTAGCAAATAGAATTACGTGTGATACAGAAGCATGATAGTTCTTGGTGTGTTGAAGGAACAAAATAAAAGAGACCAAAGGATCTACTGCAGTGGAGATGGAAGAAAAAGAAGTGGAAGAAGAAAAAGTGGCATCTCTCTCCCTATCATGTTCACCTGAATGCAACATAGGACCTGAATCAGTGGTTTCCAATCTTGTCTGCCGATTAGTAATCTTCTAAACATCCCAAAACACAGGCTACTCCAGTCAAGTCATAAACTCAAGAAGTAGAACACAGACATTGTAATTTTTTGCAAGCTTCCAAATTACTCCATAGTGTATAGATTTAAGATCACTGACATAACAATTTTAATACTTAAATGCCTATTTTATACTCTATAAAATGATACAATTCCACAGAAAGAGGTCAGATCTCCTTGCTTTTTATTTAGGTGATCTCTAGATGTAGATCAAGAGTCATTTTTATCACTCCTTACTCTCAAATAATTTTTCTCTCTCTCACTTTTATCCTGGAACCCTGTATTTTTCCAGCCAGGAAGGATTCTTGAAATCCTTAAAATCTTGATGCTTTTTCACACAGCTCCCATAAATCAAGGAAGGTCTTTTGATCCAAAGTGTTTGCCCTTCCAAAAGGCTCCCTTCTTTTTTTACCTGGATAATCACACAGGCAGTATCACACTTCAATTTACCTTGCCCTAAGGACCTCTCTGAGCTGAATTCTGACCTGTGCCAGTTTGCCCCTCCTGCCTTAGGCAATCTGGTGGTCTCCCGCTCCCCAATACCCAATCAGCACAGCACACTGTAGCCCAGAATTTCTGGATTCAAGTTATTCTCCCACCTCAGCCTCCAGAGTAGCTGAGACTATAGGTGCAGGCCACCATGGCCAGCTGAGCTGAATTTGGACTGCTTACCCAAACCATATCCCGCCCTTCTCAAGTGCTGCCTCCCCTAGGAAGCCTCGCAAACAAGCCTGTATCAGTGACAATTAATCTGTAATGTTTTATAGTCCTCATAATCCAAATGTTTCAATCTATAACTGAATTATGTCCAGGCATATATTATACATTGGTTTTATCCCACCAAATGAATGTTACATAAATGAATAAAAAGACACATTTTATTAATCCCTTACATATATTAAGTGTTCAAACATTGGCAGTAGCAATGGTACCATTACTGTTGAAAGTAGTAAAAGTGGCAGTGACTTTGGCAGTGGTAGTGCAGTAGCAATAGTTCTAGTAGTGACAGTGGTACAACATGAGCGCTGTGTTGGGCAGATACATTGTATACATTATCTTATTTAAACTAAAACAGTCCTACAAAATAGGTTTTAGTCTCCCTACTTTACAACCAAGAAAGTTGATCCTGCAGAAGTTGAGAGTGAGTAAGGGAGGTTAACTGATGGCACTAAATTACAGTTAGATAAAAGTAGAAGTTCTGCTGTGCTACTGTACAGTAGGGTGACTTTAGACAATAATTATATAGTTAGGATTCTGACTGTTTTCACCATAAAGAAATGATAAATGAGAAAACTGGTATGTTTAATATGATGTGAACACTATACAATGCATACATGCCTAAAAACATTATGTTATACTTCATTAATATGTACAATTTGTGTGGTTTTTAGTGTATCAGTTAAAGTAAATTAAAAAACAGTGGCACAAGAAGTCAAAGGAATTTAGGGGAGATTACATTGCTGTGCAATCCAGATTACCTCCTTACAAGACTTACAATAACCTAGATTAATCAGTTGATTGATAATCATTGCATGTTACAGAGGGTTCCCAAAAGAAAGTCCAGGGACCGTTCGGTTTTCAGGCCAACTTGTGTCCACCATTAGTGGCCCATAAACAACATGTATGAAATAAGACATGCTCCACCCACTTATAAATAAAATCCTTTTTTTTTTCACCTAAACACATCTAGTATAACAAACGTGCCAGGAAGTGCCTCTTTCTCCATCTGCAAGGAGAGAAGAATTTCTCTGGGTGCTGGGTCACCAAATTCCAACCTTGGATGTTGGAAGCAACAAATGCTGATTGTGAGTCAAAGAATCACATGATTTAGAAGTTTATCTAGAAAATTATAGAGCCATTCTATGTGCAGAATTCATTATCTACTCTAACTGATAAAATCATGAGGGACTCAGAATCTTAACCATTTTCTCTTCTCTTGCCTTAATTTTCCAAAAGCAAACACTTGATTTTGGCTGCTGATAAAGTAATCAATATATGAAGGACACAATATCAAAATTTCTAATTGGACATGTATTAGCTATCCTGATAGAGAACAAAATTGCCATATCAACAGAAATAGTTATCATCATCTTTGTAAGATTAACCTGTTGGGAGAAATAGTACTGTGTAGGAATGTAAATAAAAGTGAGTAGAGAGTGAGGAAAGAAATAATTTATGGCAAGGTACTAGTCAAAGGTAAAATTAAAGAGTATATTTAAATTCCTATATTATTATCAGGTAATTTTAAATTTAACTTCTTTTCAAGAGGTAAGTATCTATCCATTACCCATGTAAACAAAAAGAATCACATGGAAAAATAATCCAAAACATAACCCCTAGAAATTATTTATTTATTTCAGAAATGTACTATTTAACTTATTTTTTGTGTACTTGAATTCACTTTTCTAGCCAACTCCAATTTTGGTTAGTCTTATAATTAGTTTGACTTTCTTGAGTTCTAACCAAGAGCTATGAGAAAACTAATCTAGAAATATATCAATCAAAGACAATGTGAAAAACCTGACTATAAATTAATCATCATGAATGAGAAAAAACAGCAGACAGAATACCACTCCAATTGCTCAAGCCTCTCAAAATGGAAAATTATTAAATAGTTTGTAATGGTTGCTACACTGTGTCAACTTGAGAAGTTTAGAAGGTTGACCAACACTCATCAGGGTCCTTACTTTGTAAACATCCTTAGCCTGTGCAAAAGGAGGGCAGGCAGATTTTGTGATTGCTATATGCACCCTGCTTGCAATATAAGGAAGGAGAAGAGGCTTGTTCTCCCCAGTTTTGCTCATAGTGCTTTTGCTGTCTTCTGCCACCTTCAAGTGTTACCCCTGTGCTATTTGCCACCTTGCCTCGGAGCCAGTTGATTATGGACTGAAACCTCCACAAACTGTAAGCTAAATAAACCTTTCTTTCCTTAATTTTGGGTGTCAGCCTTTTTTGTCTCAGCAATGAGAGAAACGTACTAAGAAAAGTTTAATAAAAAAATAAGTTTAGCCATAAAAGTGGGAAAATCCAATCCATCACTGAATCTCTCATCTTGTGTCCTGAAGGCAAAGGCAAGTTTTCCTTCTAGTAACTGAAGAAGTTTACACATTTGCAATAAAACTTTTTTTCAATGTTGGGGGTTGAATCCAGACCTCAAAGTACTGGAGAATGCTCTACCACTGAACTACAACACTAAATTTAAATCATTTTTAAAAGACAAATCATTCACAAGTTTTCTTTTTCTTTTTCTTAACCTAAAATTCCCTAAATAAACTTGCAGAATCAAGATTATTTGAGATTGACTGCATGTCAGTATATTTACACACAGCCAAGTGGGCAGCATTTGACACACAAAAGCCAGTCTTCCTAGGTCGGGTTTATAAGGGAACTTTTTATTTATTCCTCTCTATTTTCCTTCTTTTTTTTAAAAGGGAGATGTGAATCAAATAGCCAGTTGGCAATGCATACAATGACGCTTAAAACAGACATGTGAAAGCTTGCATCAAGTATGAAAAAAGACAGTGTCGCTGAAGCTTTTGTATCTCTTTAAAAGCTTAATAAAGTTCTGGCTTGCAAAATAATTATATTAAAAACCTGTCCTAACTTCTAGGAATAGACAACTGAGCTTATTGCTGTATAATAAGATGACAATTCAATGTATATCTATTAGTTAGCTAAATGATCATAACATTATGGTATTGAAAAGGACATATATGTGTAGATGCTTTCCTTATGAGAAAATTACATATGATAAAATTGTTATATGAAAAAATATATGAGCACACAGGATCCTTACCTTTTCAAGTAAGGCATTGCCTTGGTGAGGATTGATGTTATGCTGGCTTATTTCTCTCTTATATTTATATTCATAAACTTGGTCAGTAATATTAACCAGAAGAGTTGATGGACTGAAGTTCAGTTTTCCACAGTTATAGACAGTCCCACTTTCAATATCAGTTGGTGCTGTGGCATATCGTAAAATTAATCCCATTATGAGACCTAAAACAAAGAATAAATAATTGCACTATAGGAAGGCAATTTAAAATATTCAGTTGTACATACTTTTAAATGCATGCTTGGAAACTTCAGAAGTGGCAGGGCAAAGAGTTGGGTCATTTTCTCATAGATACCAGCTCAACGGAATGTATCATTAATATCTATTGTGGTTACTATTGCTTCAATATTCAGCATGTTTTTTTCTACCTAAAAGACCATACATTATGCATAGAAAAGATATCCACCTCTGTTATCCATCCAAGGATATCAAGAAAACCTTTCTATGCTAGAAATTAACTACTCTAACCAATCAAGGGAAGGCATGTTTATGCTCTGCAGCTCTGCACATATCTAAATTAATTCCTCCAGATTAAAAGGAAGCATTTATAGTCCCTGTTTGTGGTAAGCAGTTGTCTTGTTCTTTCCCTCTCTCAAGACAAGACCGAGGCAATATTTTCTCCATGTTTACTATCAGGCATCTTGTGACCATGACAGAATTTAATTCAAGGACATAGTCAACACACAGGAGATGGTAGGACCAAGATACTGACAGACTTCGAGTCCTGCATGACATCTCTGAGCCACCAACTTCACAGCTACCCTAGTTTTAGATTTTTTGCTATGTAATATAATACATTCTCTAATTTTTCACAAACAGTTTGAGTCAACTTTCTGCTTACTTATAGCCAAATGCATTCTAATGATACAACAGTCCTTTTCATGATGAATTGAACCCAAGTGATAGTCTTCGATTTTTAAATTTATAATCTTGTTAGGCTGTGATGGGTTCTGCTTTGCTGTCAGCCTCAGTGAGGCACCTGCCCACCATGGAGCTGGACAGGGCCTCCCTTCAACACTGACTTCTGCGTTCTTCTTCCAAGCCCAAAATCAAACTTCCGCTTTTCGCGCACGCCAACGCTCCCCCAATCAGCCGTCAATACATCATTCTGCCCGCTCCTTCAAACTCCACCCCTGTCAAACTGAATAAAAACTTGTGGCTTCTTTGCCTGACCTGAGGGGATGTTGCACTCTACTGCAGCCCTCCCATGTCCACAATAAAAGCCTTTTTCTTTTTTCCTTTCTTTACCCTTGCTTTTCTACTGAGACGAGGAAAAACCTATCGGGTTGCTCATAGTAATCTGATAATTGTGAACCCTTTAAATAGGGATTTACTAACAAACAGAAAGAAATTTTAGAGACTTTAACAGCTCTCAATTTAAAATTAGGGTTGATGTATGTGTTTTGGGTTAAATAATTCACAGTTCATTCTTTAAAATATCAAATTTTAAAGGTTTTATGTTCCTTGTCAATCTAATATGATCTATGAATCACTATGATCTAATAAGCTTCCATTATTTAATAAGACATTTGTTAGGTTCATATCTTCTGCCAGAGTTTTATAGATTTAAAATAAATATACAGTCCCAGTTCTACAGGAGTTCAAGTTTATATAAGTGAACTCATATGCAAACAATAATAACGCTGCATAACACATGCTCTGACAGCCAGGAAATGCTGTGTTACGGAGAGGAGACACTTCTGAAGCCTTTTGAATTATGCAAAGCTTCAGGTGAATCTTAAAGTTCATATAACATTTGCCTACTTGAACTGAATCAGAGAAGAACCTGGAATGCCAGCTGCACATGTGAGTGGCAGTGCGTAATAACAAACAGTTGTAAGTTCACCAGGACTTAACTCTCCCCATGTGTAGAACTCTTGTTGGGAAGTGACTGCTAAGCCTGGTTTTTGTTTTCTGCTTGTCTTGCATTTGGCCAGTTCTCAACAACAGAACATAAGCAAAAGTGACATGTGAGTCCCGCTGGGCTGCAGCATTGAAGTAAGTAATGACACTGTTACCACTCTTTTCTCTCTTCTATTTTGTATGAATTGGATGGAAACAAATCAAAGGCTTAAGGTAGACAGAGTCTCTAAGTTTGAAGAGCCTGGGTCCCTGAGATAATAGGTGGAAGAAAGCTGTCTATGAATCAGGGATACTTATACTGGCCTGCTGCATGAAAAATTAACTTCTAATGTAGAGTCATCAACATTGTCGGGTTGATGTTTCTGTGTTAGTAGTCATTAATGGTAACCTAATTATTGCAGCGTATATACAGAGAGACTTAAGAGATCTGGTAGTGTAAAAAGAAAATAAATGGAGAGAGAAGAGAGAAATGCTAAACTGTGTAGGCCACAGGTAGGGAGTTAAGGCCAGGTCACAAATAGATTTCTCTATCATGCTGTTTTGACTTTTAATCCAATGGCAATATAGAACTATTGAAAGATTTTAGACAGGAGAGTAAAACAATCAGATTTTCACATAAGAATGATCACTTTGGCAACAACGTGAAGAACTAATTAGAGTGACAGGTAAGAATGAAAACAGATTTCCTTCAAGAATACTTTATCTTAAGCCGGGCGTGGTGGCGCACGCCTTTAATCCCAGCACTCGGGAGGCTGAAGTAGGTGGAGCGTTGTGAGTTCGAGGTCGGCTTGGGCTACAACGTGAGTGCAAGGCCGGCCTGAGCTACACAGTGCGACCCTGCTTCAAAAAACCAGGGCTGGGAGTTTGGCTCAGTGACTTAAGCGCCTGCTTGACAGGAGCAAAGTTGTGAGTTCAATCCTCGGTGCCGCAAAAAACAAAAAACAAAAAAAGAATACTTTATCTTACTCACTCTTATTTCTGTGTTTTGCCCATTCTTCCATAATAGAGGTATTATACCCTAACTTTTGTGAGCAAGAAAAAATAAGTGACAGACCTGTAACTTTCACTGAGTATGTGACCTGCCACTGAACAATAGGAACCTCTAGGAACACTGTTGAATGAAATGAGTTAGGAAAGAGCAGGAAGATACATCATTAGTATTCCAGTTGTTTTGGGGTGCTTGTATAAGAATGCCACTTTTTAAACATTTATGCCCTAAACATTATCCAGCAAGTACTATGAATGATACTATTACCACTCTTTCTTACTCAAGTGAGATACAAGGAGAGGAAGCCCAAGGTAATAGCTGCATGGGGTCTGAATGGAAAAAAAAAGCCCATATTAATGTCATTTAAAATTTCCAGTCAGCAATCTGGACCTAGTGGTGCATACCTCTAATCCCAGCACTCAGGAGGCTGAAGTAAAAGGATCACCATGAATTTGAAACCAGCCTTCACTACATAGTGAGTTACAGACAAGCTTGTACGACATAGCAAGACCCTGTCTCAAAAAACCAAAAACAAACAAATAAATAAATAAATAAATAAACAAAACTTCCAGTTGGTGAGTCATTTAGTTTTGCAAAAATGCTTTCAGAGAAATTATAAAAGGTAAACATGAAGTATCCACTATTACTTCTCACCCGGGAAAACCAAGTCTGTGGTATATATTAAGTGCCTTAGCATGGCTAAATTCACCAAGGTCACAAACTTAAATAGTTCTGTCTGGCCCACTGTACTATCTCTGGTTCCAATCTTCAAGGAGCATACAGAAACAAATGGATGAGGCTACTTGCATGCAGAAGTGACCAGATACGTTACTAAAGTGCACCTCACAGATAGCTCTCTCATGGTGAGGAGTGCAGTTGACCAGTGCTCTCAGCTCATGTGGTCTGGAGTCCATCACCACCTTCACTCTGTTCTCAGGCAATAACTAAACAGGGCAGGGTTAGTAAGGCAGAGAGATGGGGACTCCTGTGAAGGATGGCCATGACCCAGGGTCATATCATAACCTTTCTTACAATTGCACTATAGCCTAAAGAATTCCTGCTCAGCCTTTCTTTCTTCTCCCTGTCCATAAGTGATGGACCTACATCAGGGACTGACAGCTGTTCCAGCATCCTCAGGGTTCCTCCCCAGTACCTCTCAAAGAATTTCACCCCATTAAATCTGTTCAATAATCTTTTTCAGCATCCACTGCTTAGAAGACCCAACTTAACACAGGAGCCAAAAAGCATTGGCTCTTATTTTTCCCCAAAGCCCAAGATATGAGAGCAATCAATATCTGGGCAAATTGTGAAGGTCAGTGGAAAACCTTGGCCTCTTAGTGCACTGGTTGTTACATCCAGATGCTCGTTTGTGCACCTCTGCCACAGGAGCAGAGACTGGAAAATCCTTACTTGTCAGAGGCCAGACATTTGCCCACAGTAATTCCTAATGTTTTTTATAGCCAAATTCAGTGCTTTGGCCCTACGTTCACACAAATATGAAATGCCAAACTGATGCACAATAGCACAAGACTATATGATAATGGAAGATTGGGGGGATTCTAATGAGAAGGGGTTGTTTTTATACCCACTTAAGGTTATAAGGCAAAGAAAGCATCAGTCATTTCTGCACAGAAGGAAAGAAAAGACTGGCTGTTGTGGCCTATCAGCACAAAATCACCACTCTCATTGCTAAGCCATGAAAACTGAGTCATACCTTCCAGGAGAGAAAAGACCACAGCTGCTTCCACAAAGTAGTACACGTATGCATATCCCTGACCCCAGGTTGTGTCCACACACATAGGATGTACTCCCTTGCCCATTACTGGCATTGTCTTCTCCAGGCAGTATCTCTGTTTTAGCTGAATCTCTTGCTTCTTCAATTCTGGGCAACTGGACACTTAGGGTGGCATCAAAGTGAACCTGCTCTCTGCGGAACACTGACCTCCCTTCAACAGCATATGAGTGGTTTATGGAGACTGAGCAAAGAACTTCATCCCTAGAGCACTCACTGTCCTAACAAGTCCTTCTGGGGTCCCACCTGGGGAACCTGTGCCCTGATAGAATTGGTGCTCACCAAGCTCCTTCATCTTTGAAGTCTTAAAGTACTTAGAGTTTGAACCACACACTTTAGGAACCAGTTTTATAAAAGCTTATATTGTTTATGGTGCTTCACAGACTCCAGGTTTGTTTCTTTGAATATACAATGAGACAGTTCAGCACAGAGACTGTGTACTATTCTTCATTCCTTTTCATATAGAAAAGACACTTCAGATTGAATTATAACTAAACTTTCTTCAAGACCACAAACTTTCCTGCAGTTAGGAAAAAAAGAATCCTTCATGTAGTCTTTCAGGTAACAACATTTTTAAGTGTTGTATGTAAGGAACAGCACAACAAATACAGTGATGCTCCTTTCCTTGCAGGGTTCTGACAGAGTTCTCAATGTAATTGCTGTTCAACAGATACTTGACATACAATTGTCACTGCGATGTTCATCAGGGCAGGAAGAAAGGGGAGGGGATGAAGAAATAGCCTCAGGAGTACTCATACCCAGGAACATTTATAAATAGGAATCTTGTGTTTGTGGACTACCTCTCATTTCTTTATCCACAGTGAAAATACAAGAAAACTCCACCTTCTCTGTTACTGTGCTCTCTCTGCTTTTATGCCATAGACATAAAAGGTATTGCTCTGGTGCTTGTCAGAGTTACAAAAGAAAAGAATACAAATTAGTCTTCTCCCTAAAATATTTGTCTTAGTTACTTCCCTTGTTGCTGAAACACAATATTAGACACCCACAAATTAAAAGACGAGAGGTTTATTTTGGCTCACAGTTTACAAAGGTTTCCATCTATAGTCAGCTGGCTCCAAGGCAGGGTGGCATAACAGAGGGGTGTGGCGAAGGAGAAACAGCCCATGGCATAGGAACATGACAGGAACCAAAGAGATCAAGGTAGCAAAGAGAGATAGACCTTTTTGGACCACACTTCCACTGATCTGCCTCCTTTGACAAAGCTTCACCCCCCAAAATCACATTTAACATTAAACCCATCAGTGGACTGATCCAATTACCTCCCCCAAGCTCCACCTATGAATTTAAGAGGCTTTGGGGAGACATCTAGATATAAATCATAACAACATCAGAATATTTTAATTTACTGGCTCCTTTCCTCTTGTCCAAACTTTGATCCTACTTTCCACTAAGAAGAGTACAAGTGTCTTACTATAATAATAAGCCTAAATTTCACAACTGATTTTCATCATTTGTTTGTTTGTTTGTGACAGGGCCTCACTATATAACCTAGGGTGGCTTCAAATTGACAGTCCTCTTGCTTTGCCCTCCCAAATGCTGGGATTACAGGGATATACCATCATCCTTGGCTCTTTCCTTGTATCATATTGATAATCATTCTTATAGAATGCTGAAATTTTTTCCTAAGGGGGCTTTTTTAGAGGAGTATGAATGGAGAATTAAAACAGAATAAAACCTTAACTGAATATTATTTTAGAATGGTCTTCAAGACACAAAAAGTCAAAATCTCTTTGGTTCTATTCAACACTATGTGTTCACATACTCTCACCAACAGTGCCCTGCTACGTGGCAAAACATCAGCTTGATCCTTTCCAATTCTATTTCTATAGGAGTGCTGCTTCCCTCCAGTTGTACAAGGCAACAAGCTCAACTATCCATATGTATGTAACTAGACCATTACAAAAGTATACATTATAATACTACAAGGTATCAGAAGAATTTCAGAGCCAAAAACAAATTAGTTAGTACATGAAGATTGTAGAAGAACTGAATTCTGTAGTTCTTTCACTGTCAATGTATGGAGTGCTGATAAAGAATAATCTTGTTTAGGGCATTGCCCCTTCATTAAAACAAGAAGAAACTGCGATAATACATACAATTATATTTCTACCTGCTAAGTGTATCGGATGCTACTGGTAGTCAATCAGCATCCATCCTCCTTTCAGCCTAAAGACTAGTCTTGCTCATCTACTCCCATATGTTCCGGTTAAGTTAACCTGTCAGCTCCAGGGATGTTCTCATTCCCCTTTCTGGTAATTGGCTCTAGAATAGGTTCTGTGGCCTTGTTTCAGCCAGGGGGCTTCTTACAAAAGTCTTGACAAGAACTGGGAATATAGTTCAGTGGAAGAGCTCTTGGGGGCAGCATGTACAAAACCCCAGGTTCCATCTTTAGTACTGAAAAAAAATTTTTGACACTCTAAGAAAGGGACCCAGAAGAGATTCTTTCTTCTTACTCAGAATGTTTCTGGGTCTGTTTGGTCTCCAGGGACTGCCAGCCTGACATGGAAGTCAGCAATGAGAAAAGCAGAGCAGAGCAAAGGAAAGGACCTGAGTTTTAATGATAAGGAGGCTGCCAAAGCCACCAGCCCTGAAGACTATGCATTTTTGGGCTTCCAGTTATGGGAGATAATAAATGTTCTTTTTGCTTTAATTTGTTTCAGACAGGTTTCTGTTACTTGCAGCTGAATGCATCTTGATAGATACTGAAACTTTAAAAAAAAAAAATTGTGCAAATTTCCAAGGAACGCTGAAGGAAAGATCAACTAATCCCACTTTCCAAATGTTGGTGAAAGCTTTACAAAGGAGGTTCTTATGTATGGACAAGAGTGCATTAGTCAGAGGAAAAGAACATTTTAGGGAGAAGTATATAGGACCTCGGCACAGCAGAGAAACAGAGATGGTTTGGTTGTCAAGAAAATCTAAAAGAACTGAATTAACTGCTTAATCATAGGACCATGTGTTGTTTCAGAGCAGAAGCACCAGCATTTGGAAATAATTATTTGAATAGAAAAAAGAGAATCGAGGTAGAGTGAAAACACAGAGGGAAGTTAACATTAGATTAAGCTTATATTTACATGATAAAGAATTTAGAACATCTGAGTAGAATTTCAAAGAGGAAAGTGTTGAATAGAGGTCAAGGAAGAATGTTCTTTACTATCACTAAGACTTTTTACAGTGAGAAATCCTTAAAAATAGCAAGTTATGATGGTATTATTTAAATCATTATATTCCAAACTTATGATCTAAGGATTCAGATGTAACAATAAAGAAACAAAAGGCATAACAACAAACAATTCAAGAAAGGCAAACCATTGGGCAATGTTTAATTGTCTGTAAGATAATATTCACAAATATCAGATTTTAACTACATTTCCAAACTTTTAAGAATTGATTTGAGATCTATTCATTCTCACCCCATCTTATTATAGTCTTTATTAGAACACTGACTTAAAGAGTGATGGTGTGGGTTTGAATCTCAAATTTCTAAATGCCTTTCCTAATATTTTCATTTTTAGTGGTTTAGTTTTACCCTGACATGAGTCAAGGATGAAAGTGAAAGTAAAAATACGCAATGCCTTGTGGTTATTTAGGGTTTTAGTTCTTTTTCTGCCTTCCCACCAACCTTCTAAATTCAGAGAACTAAAGAAAAGTGTGGGTGTTGCTAAAAGGAACACAATTTATGGGTTTGTGCTAGCTCACTATCCACTTAGCTCTGGGGAAGAAAAAAAATCTTATCATAACTCCAAAATAAGTCTGTGACACTTGCCAAGAAGGGTATCTCATCATCCAAAGTGGAAAGTGGTCCATGAAGCTATTCCCTTGATACCACCTTCCAAGTTTCTATCATCTTATAGAATAGAGTCATGAGAAATGACAGAAAGTCTCAACCATCAGAATTTCTGCAGAGTACTATATTTTATGATAATCATCCATACTCAGTGTACACCAGACACCACATGAACATAAAGTACATACAAACACATGCACGTATATATAACACCATCCACTGGACTCTGGTATTTCTAAGATAATGTAGATAACTTTTCTCTAGAAACTATCTCAGTCACCCATTTATTCATAGCTAGTGTACTTTCTTGCCATCATTTTAAGAGGTTGACAGGAAAAATACAAAACAGATCTCTAGCCCATATACATGTTGACTAAACACATGTTTAGTTTACATAATGTTTACACATAACAATCTCCAGTGGTTGTGACATTATAAAGTGTTGTAGATAGTGAAAGGGGCATGCTCCATGAAGGTGAAATGGTCTCCAAGATCCTCTCTTCACCATAGGAGGGTAATGGGGTGAGAAAGAAAAAAAAAAGGAGAGAAAATAGAATTGAAATTAGGAACTATATATTCATTTTTTTCTTAGTAACTAGCTTTCAAATTTTAGTGTAGTAGAACCACCTGGAATAAATTCCCTATGATGAATGTGATCATTATATATACCTAAAATGTACCAATGAATTTAATTAATTAAAAAACACCTGGAGGGCCAGGAGTTTGGCTCAGTGACTTAGGCACCTATCTGACAGGCACGAGGTTGTGAATTCAATCCCTGGTGCCACAAAAACAAAACAAAACAAAACAAAAAACAAACAAACAAACAAAAAACACCTGGAAGTTTTGTTAAAGATACAGATTTCTGGGCCAGAGCTTCTGGTTCAGTGCTGAGGTCCATGAGTTTGCTTTTCTAAGAAGTATTCAGGTGATTTGATGCTGCTAGTCTACATACAACACGGGGAGGAGATACTGTCTTATAACACTATGTTTGATTCCTGTCAATGAATGCTGTCACAGTCTTGGAATTCCATCATAATCTACACTGACTTGAGATCATGCTCAAATTTCAAAGTTTTGAGAGCTCAGACACAATAATTCATGATTTTTTAACTTTGGTCTTCTCCAAAAATTAAACTTAATTAAAACT
Source organism: Dasyprocta punctata (assembly GCA_004363535.1). Lineage (NCBI taxonomy): Eukaryota > Metazoa > Chordata > Mammalia > Rodentia > Dasyproctidae > Dasyprocta > Dasyprocta punctata. Next base: position 23,520 of record RJWM01008952.1, read on the forward strand.
GACAGTTTTGCACAAACCATGGGAACTCATGGTTCCTTTCTCAGGTACTATTTACAGTACCTGCCATACCCATCCTGACAAGCACAGGCATTTAAAACCTGAATGTCCTGAACTTGAAATACTGCTTTCCCTGATGGTAGGGCAGGTATTTCCAAGTCAGCGTCATCACTGTCTCTGGGATATTTCAATTCCAGCTACTTGGCGTGGGTGTGGTTTCTCAGTATGGCTCTCACTGCTTTTTCCCTGCTGGACTGTTTGCTATGGACATTCTGAGGGCTTCAGGGTAAAAGAGAGACTCAGCTACCTCTCATCCCAACCATTTCCCACCCCCAACTTCATGAGCAGACTTTGATGAGACAGGAACTAGAACAAAAATTTGAGATCACTAATTTTCAAAATAGTTTTTCTTGCCAAAGATTTGTGCAGTCTTAGCTGAATCGTGTATTTTCTGTAAGGTTCTATAATTGTAAGTTTCTGTTTTGCTATTTCTTGAAACATCCTAAGGTGCCATTTCCTGGCACAGAATAGACATTTATTACATAACAATATTATAGAGCTAAATGTGTGAACTAGGTGAAAGATCATGGATTTTCTAGTCCTCACTTCGAAGCACAGGTCAGTTGATTACCAGCAAGTCACTTTATTTCTCTGAGTTGGCTTCCTTATCTGTAACAAGAAAATGTAAACATGCTAAGACTACAAGTCTCTTACCTACACGTGTTTGCATGTACGCATGCACGTGCGCACGTACACACACACACACACACACACACACACACAGGTTTGTGATACCAGATTGACACATGGAACTAAATTACCAAAGGTTTGAGAACTGTCTTGTACTTAGTGGATGTGTAACCATGGACAAGCTATTTAATTTTCTGGTGCCTGAGTTTCCCTATCTAAAAAATGGTTATTGCAAAGAGTAAATTAGTTACTATATGTAAAATACTTACAACAGCATAGCTCATATTCCAAGTGCTATTTGTGTTAGTTGATATATTATTGTCATACATCAACTTTTTGACATATAGATCTTAGTTCTACCTGGATACATATCAGTACCATATAACTTTAATTTGACTTAAACTCTAGACAGTATCTAAACAAATAAGTGGACTCATAAATCCATTTTTTTGGTGTGCACTCTCAGTATTCTTTATACTGGAGAGAGGAATCTTAGCGGTATCATCCTAGTTTTGGCAAAGGTTCCTCAGCAGCTCCTTTGAAATTCAGAAGCACAGCAAAATGCATAGGTTATTTATTAATTTGGAATATAGAGTGAAATCAAGTTTTAAAAATCTACAGAAAGAAAAGTGTCTGGCAAGCACCTGACAGCATGGAAAATTTTGTCCAGGCCATTGAAGTTTCTAAAAATCTCCCCAAAAGAATGAAAGTGTTCAGTGCATTGGGATTCTAAACCTAACTACCTTTCCTGAAGTGTTTTTCAAATTAAACTCATGGTTTTTCTCATGGTTTCCATGAGAAAGGCATCCACAACACTACATATGCAGCCCTCTCGAACTGTTCTGATGCTCTTAATTTGTCCTCAACTTTCTGACAGAAATTCAACAGGATTTCCTGAACACACTTATAAATCAGAGCAGAGATGGAAGAACCAAGAGTGATAAAATAATGATCACTGAAATTCTGTCTATGGCAAAAGACTAGATATCACTCTCTGCTATTAAATTCTGGGAAGAAAGCTTCTGGTTTGGGCTGGAGTAGCTGAAAGATGCTTGATGATTGCAGTTAGGCTTGGCCTGAGTTTTAAAGGACTTTTGGAGTTGAGTAGGAGCTCAGTGATACCTGTCCATTTCTTTCTCATTTCACAGATGAGGAAACTAGCAGAAGTTAAGCCACTTGCCCAAAGCAATACGTCTAGTTACTGAGAAAGAAAAAAAAAAAAAAAATCGGGGTTAAAAAATGAAATCTCAGAGACAATCAGTGGTTTCTTCACAAATGATGCCATGTTTGAATAAGGGAAACACCTCAGAAGAACTCTTGCAGGCAAGGGGAGGGGAGTGACACGATAATAAACTTCTCTTATGGGCTTGGCAGACAGAGTGTCAGCTCCAAACTGCAGAATAAAATTGGATTAGTAGGGTGGAGACACAACATGTCCAACAATCCAATTTTATCTCGAGGGACCTCTAAGGAGGACTAGGATGAAATTAATGCCTCCTGAAGATTTTTAGAAAGGACAGTTTTAAATCCTTGATGGTATACTGTGTAACTATAATTTTCTTTAAACCTTGAAAAACTTGCCATTGAGTAAATTAAATTGGTCCTATTAAACTTTAGCTAAGTGTGTACTCAAAAAGAATCAGAAAAGACATTATTGTAACATAGATTAATGAATTCAAAATGTAAATTTTGTTAGTTGAAATTTCCTTTGTACTCAGTAAACACTGAGCACAATTTTCACATGAATTTAGAGACCGTCCCTAATACAGGAAGGCCATGAAATCAAAGGTAGAATTCTATGGTTTAAATTGCTCTGGTCCTAAGCTCAGATCCCAACCCTCAAATGCATGGCACTTTAAGTGTCCTATAAAGTGTGGTAGCTCCCAGTGGTATATAATGGAATACTAATGCCATCAGGGAGCAAGGAGCAATCTTTCTTTTATGAGTGCAAAGCAGTGATACAAGGCCCTAAGTGAACAGTGCTAAGTGCACCAGCTGCTGTCGATCAATATTTTGACCATTAATACCCATTCAGGCTTTTAGTCCAGCTTAAATGCATATCACCATAGCTTATTTTTAAACCATTTATGGATTCTAATCCTTCAATTTTGAAATAATGAGGCCTATAGAATGTAGTGAAAGGCAATTATCCATTAGTATGCCTAGTGAAAAATATTGTTTTAATGCTGCCACTAAAAAGCATACTATGACTCTTAATAATGAGAGAAAAGCTACTTTTCAGGTACTTGGAGTATTAGATTTATTTCCAGTCAACACAAAGGCAAGCAGATCAACAAACATGATTTTTTCTTGGCCTCTACAGTCCTTCAAGAAGGTGTTTCATTACAAGTCCATAAGAGAGAGATGACAGTCTATTCACAAACATTCGTCTTCTTTAAAAAAGAACTGTAAAAGTTTAAATTATAACCATAGGTTCGTTTCTTTCTTTCTCATTGTTTATCACTATGTTCCCAGGACAATTTTTGCAAAAACCATGAATTCCATCCTCAGATGGAACAGGAAACTCAGGTTTACCCTAAGGTTTTTTTTTTTTTTTTTTTTTTTTTGTCCTGGGGATTGAACCAGCACCTCATGCACAGGCAGTCATTCTACCACTAAGCTACATTCCCAATACAACCCTGAAATTGGATGTTTTCAGTCCTTTTGGAATAGAAAATCTCTCTGACCAAACCTAAAAGAGTAAACATTAGAGGATGCATCTCATCTTGCAGATACATTATCTCTCCTGGAATATCACTGAAAGAATGTATTTATTTTTAAATATCTCAGCATCTTTTAGTAAAGAGATACATATGGGTGAATCCTAGCTCAGCAGTTAATAACATGACCTTCACTTGTGTTAATCTTTGTATCTTTGTCTGCAAAATGAGTGTGTTGGATTTTCTAAGGTGTCTTCCTAACTTATAAATTCAAGTTCATGTACAGGTACTGGACATTTATTCCACTTGGCATCTCCTTGCTCCTTATGAGTAAAATGTGTTTATTGAATTCCTCTTGTATCCTCTGTTTCAGACTTTTTTTTTTTTTTTTTGCAGAAAGTTCCTAATAAACATTACAGATATAACATTTAGATCATCCTCAGAGGAAAAAAAAATGAGACCTCAGTAATGCCATCTACATGAACTATTTTCAGATACTTTCTTAGAGGGTGAACATGAATGTAATTAACACATTCAAATGACTGAAAGTACATAGACTCTGTCCTGGGTGGCTAATCAGTTTTAGTAAGTAGACTTCACTTCTTTAGGATTCAGTATTTTTCTCCATAAAATAAGCCTGCTAGAAAAGATCCCCTTAAATTCCATTATTGTTCTATGATAACAAAAATTAAACACTAAAATGTCTCCTTTTTATTTATATAATTCACGATAACTCAAAGATACGCAAAATTCTATATACGTGTACATGTATTCACAATTCTTATAATCCTTTTACACTGTACTGTTCATTGCTTTCAATGACTTTCTCATTAAAAAAAAGTCTTATGAAAGAAGAAGTCATACAATACACTTTTAGGCTTATAAATTGTAAGCCTAAATTGCCTTAAGAATAGTAACTCGGAGAAGTGTTATCTCAACAATAGTGGATAATGCACTGATATTTTATAATTTCAACCAGAATTTTAAAATATTTTATGGAGTTTTTTGATGATGAGTGGTAATCTGGAATTTTTCAGGTTCAAAAGTAAAATTTACTTTATATGTTGGGAGTACAATCCCTGAATTTAAATTAATCAAAAATTAGTTTTACAAAACTATATTCCCATCATAGATAGCTAAAATTGGTAGAAGTCATAATTCAAAACAAATTTAGGGTAATGAAGAATCTTACCCTTGGACAAGTTTGATAATTTTAAATCTCTGTTGTTTTGTTAAAGTATACATATAGCCCTTTAACATGATAACAAGGATTGCACTGTATCTGGCTTCCCAGATTACATTTTATATTGCTATCAATTATTTGTTAGCCATGACAAGAGAGTCTCCATTGATGACAGAGAAAGGCAAATGACTGGAGTCAAAGACTTCATCTCTGATAGCATCCCTTCCTTTCTGTTTGGATATTTTTCTTCTATTGGATAATGATTCCCCTCCCATGACAGTTTTATTAGGTAAAGAACCTCAATACAAAGGAATTTAACTTTGTCCTTTGACTGGATCAGCACATTGGCCCCCTCAAAAGAAATTACATTGCTTTATTTAGAGCCTCTGTCTTATAGTTCAAGTCCTTCATAGTGTGATCTAGTTAAGGCATAGGATTTCTTATGTTCTCAAATCATGACCATACATGACATCAGTACATCACATGGTTAGCCTGTAAAATGTACGTTCATCTTGATGCCTAGACTTCAGGCATATCCAAGGGCTTCAAGACTTTCAAAATGAAAGAAGCCCCAACAGTATGCTCTTTGCTATGAATTATTGCATTGACTTGCCTGTTTTCATTGTATTCAAAGTTTCTGTCCATTAATAGACTGAAATAAGAGTGGTGATGCCAACTACTTCATCAATAACATCAATTTGAAACTACTAATGTCTTATATTTTACTTTAAAAGATAGTACAGAGTGGATATTTTTAACTTTCTGAAATGGACGGTATGGAAAACTGCACAGAAAACAACACTTTGGGAGTTTTAAGCTTAAAACATGCTTTTGCCACACTTTGCCTTCAGAGAGAAAGAGTGAGAGCAAATAATATTAATAATGATAATAATCATAAATTAGAACATCTAAAGTCAGGCTAAGAAATGAAAAGTGCAGCATAGGAAACTCTTGCTTACATATAATACTTTTTATTGTAAGAAAATAAAACATCATTTATTTAGTCAAAAATAATTTGGAAAGTTATTCTCATGGAAGGAGTGAAATTTGTTCCTGCAAGTTTTCTTCTTGAAATTAGTTGATATAAAAGCACTTACTCTCTACAATTCTAAGATAAATCATTTCTAAAACTTTATATTGCTCATCAGTGCTGCCTGTGAAGAAAAAGGCTGCTCTGTGTCTGCAGAGCCATCACTTCCCAGTATCTTTACAAAAACAAACAGCTCCCCTGGCTGGACTCCCCACATAACAATGAACTCACTGCTGTCAACAGACTTGTATTATGTGCTGCCTGAGAATATGACTATGACATTTGCTCTTGTGACAAGGCAAATTTGGGCAGCTCCTCTGAAAAGAGATTAGCATTCATTACGCTGTAGCACCTTTCATCAAGCTAATGACATTTCAGTCAGCACATTTTCTCTAGTTTCGGGTACTTTGCCATCTGAGCACAAGTCTCTAATTACACCCAAGCAACAAGTCTCACATCAATCCCATAATTTATGCACTCACCGTATACCATCGCTCCTCCAGTTTCATGCAAAAAACGGAATCGATGATTTTTAAATAACCAGATTGTCAGAATGGTAAGGATGAGCAAAAAATTAAAGACAAGCAGCTCCACCGCTCCTTGATGTTGAAAGTGATACTCATCCTTTTCTGACATAAACCTTTGCTGTCTCTCCATTCTCTAGTCTTCTTGGGATTCCTGAGATAAAATTCTGGATAAAAGCTATTTTATCAAGATTTGCCCAAGACAGTCTGGGTGCCTGAGAATTACAGAATAAACACTGCTACTTTACTTGCTACTTCACAAGCATTCTACCCTGGCTTAGCATTCAGCCGGCTTCTAGTTACAACTTCCTGTTTCTCTCTTAAAGCAGCCTCGTCTCTTTTTGAACTCCGTAGTGTAGTTTCATCATCATCAATTCTTAGCATCTTTAAATGATTCATTCCCTGAAAATATTTTCCATACTGGCAAATCTACAAGCAATAATTCTGAGATCTTGAATCACGATCTTACTATTTCAAGTTTTCTTAAGATGCATGACTGGTGATTTGTAGATTAGTATTTTAAATGTTTACGTTAGCAACATTTTCTGGGCTTAAAAAGGCAATTTTCAACTCAAACTTTATCCAGCCTTTCCTAGTAGAACCTGCTAATAGGATGGGACTTGATAACTCTGTTTGACCTGAAATGATTTCACAGTTCTTTTTGAAGATGCGAAGCATGAATTTAGTATATGACTTTTTGTTTGGGTTTCCATAACGGGTTGTCACAGAACAGAATTTAAACTCTGAGCCTATTGTTTTCATCAAGAAAAAATAAAAGGGAAAAATCAAAAAGGAAATTCTACCCCCATCTTACCACTGTATTATTTGGGTAAGTTGAGTCATGTCGATGAAGGAGGAAATCATGCAGCCACCCTCAGCAATGCACATACATGTGTTTCTTTCTTTCCGTGGAACTGGCCCTGATACCCAGGACTCCCAGCAATCCATGGCAGACAACAGCCTCCTCTATCATGTGATAAAACAATGTTAACCCCTGACAAATAGTTCTGCTACCAGTAATGAAGGCTTCAGAATCAGAAGAGTCATACCAGGGAAGGTTTTTCTAAAGAACCTTCTTCGTTTGACAGACTGGTTCTGCTTGAGTTTATATTTTTATGCTTTTAGGAATTTAGTGATAAAATTATGAGTGCTGTTACTTTTTTAAAATAAGTATTATGATTGGCTTGACTTTAACAAGAGACCCTATAATGGAATTTGGTTCATTCTGAGGTTAAGTGAGGTTTTTCATCATTTTGCCAAATAATGGTAATACAGGAATATTAATCATTCTGTATTCCCATTCTGGTAGCATTAGCATTTAATTTGTACAATGCGATTCACTGACTTGGCAGAGCTCAAATATGTCCAGAAAAGATCATTGTCGCTAAAGGCTAAAGTACAAATACATAATAATAATGGGAGTTAACTACCTCCTCAATAAAGAGTTTCACATTTAGAGAGTTTATCAACCACTTAATACGAAACTGTTCATTCAGCTTCTTTGCCTGGTGAAACTTTGACGCTGATTTTCTCTTTGAGTTTAACTTGGCAGAGTGTATTTATGTGCATTGCAGATGTTTTATCACACTATCTTTTTTATCAGGCATATCTGTGATGACTAATATTGAAATCGTTTTGAAACCTGTCAGCTAATGCTTGCAAGCATTTTATGGAGCTTTCCTAGCATGTTCTACTTTTATAATTTTGCAACCACAAAGGTTTAGTCTTGAGTTGTAAGATTTACAAGGTAACACAAATTCAATTACTCACCCACCCTCTGGGAGAGTAAGGTAGGGGGATCAAAAGTTTGAGTCCTGTTTGAGTTATTTAACCAGACATTGTCTAAATAAATAAATAAACAAATAAGTGAAAAGGACTGGGTGTGTAGATCAATGCAAAGATGCTGTCTTTACCCTGCAGTTTAAAAAAATTAAAAAAAGGAAAAAAGGGATTGAAGAGGATATCAGAAATGAAGATATCCCTTGCTCTTGGGTAGGAAGAACCAGTATAGTGAAAATGGCTATACTTCTAAAACTGTTATACATATTTAATACAATTCTTATCAAAATTTCAGTAGTATATCTCCCAGAATTAGGGAAAACAATCCGAAAATTTGTTTGAAACTAAAAGAGGCCTAGAATAGCAAAGGCAATTCTGGGTAATAAAGGCAAGGCAGGGGGCATCACAATCCCTGACTTGAAACTATACCATAATATTACTCTGATAAAAGCAGCATGGCACAGGCAAAAAAACAGACCTGAGGACCTGTGAAACAGATTAGAAAGACCCAGAAACAACTCTAAACACATTCAGCCACCTTATCTTTAACAAAGGTGCCAAACATATTCACCAGAAGAAGCATAGCCTCTTCAATAGATGGCGCTGGAAAGTTGGCTTTGCCCTTGCTGAAGATTAAAACTGGATCCATATTTTTCACCATGCACTAAAATAATTCAAAATGTATCAAAGATCTAAATACTAAAACAAAAGCATTAAATCTGCTAGAAGTTAGAATTGGTAAAACTCTTGAAGACATTGGTAGGCTGGGGATATAGCTCAGTGGCACAGTGCCTGCCTGGTAAGTGCAAGGTCCTGAGTTCAATTCCTGGTACAAAAAAAAAAAAAAAAAAAAAAGACATTGGAGTGGGCCAAGACTTTATGACTAAAACCCTGATTACATAGGAAATATCACAAAGAACCAACAACTGGGATCTCATCTTATTAAAAAGCTTTTGCACAGCAAAATAAACCACCAACAGAGTGAAGACACAACCCACAATGTGGGAAAAAATGTTTTCCAGCTGTTCCTCAGACAGAAGGATTACTGTCAAGAACATATAAAGAACTCAAGCCAGATGTGGTGGCACACACCTTTAATCCTAGCACTCGGGAGACTGAGGTAGGTGGAACGCTGTGAGTTCGAGGCAGGATTGGGCTACAATGTGAGCAACGCCAGCCTCAACTACATATTGTCACCCTAGTGTGAGAAGCTGAAAGAGTAAATAAGATATTATAAATATATATCAATTCTGGAAGTAATGGCATGTTAGCCTTCCAAAGTTTTTATTCCTTTTCAAAATTGTTCTAATCATTTCGAGTCTTTTGGATTTTCATATTAATTTTAGAAAAGTCTGCCAACTAAAAAAAAAACGGATTTTTCATTAGAATTAGATTACTAAATCAGTTTTTGAAAAATTGTTATCTTCAGTGTTTCACCTTAAAATGTTTCTTGAGATCTTTAATTTCTCTGTAATGTTTTCTAGTTTTCAGTATATGGGTCTTGTAAATTTTGTGATGAGAATTATCCTATTTTATATTTTATTTATTTATTTATTTACTTACTACTATTTTATATTTAATACTCTTGTAAACAATGTGTTTTATTTTTGTTTTTCACCATGAAATGGAAGTACAGTTGCTTTTCAATATATATTTATTTTAAAAAATACCGCTTTAAAACTTGGGAACTTCCTACTTTATTTGATCATCACTAAATTACTTTGGTTTTCTTTTATTACAATCATGCCATCTAAGCAAAGTAAACTTTATTTAGTTATCTTTTGACATCTGATTTTATTCTTTTACCCAATAAAGAGACTCAATAAGTGAAATAAAACCCTTGGAATGTTTTGAATGGCTTATCCATTTAGAATGGCAGCCATGGTTGGGAGAGGTTTTAATGTGGGTTCCCTCAAAATTGACCCTGAGATGATGACTTGTGTACAAACAACTTATGTAGAAGACAATCTTAGAAATCACCAGCGAGGAACTCTGCACAAAGACTGGGAAATACTATTTTTTAGAAACAAATTCGAGATTTTACTGTCATCTAATTCATTCATCATTTCATCCACACCCTTTTTTTAGGAGGGGTGGTGGTCTGTGCATTTTAACTTTAAAACATTTGATTTATAAGTGCTAGAGTAACACCTAAGATAAATTTTGTATATGCATATAGTAGCAAAACCATGTAATTCTGTGACAGTCTTAGATAGAAAAGTAAATAATTTTCTATGGCTAGCCAAGTTAAAATTTGATTTTACTTATGGAAGAAAATTCAGTTCGCTTGAAATGGCTTTTTTTGGTGGCAATGTTATATCTGATATCTAAACTTTAAGCATTTAAAACTAAATCAGGACTCTCTGAAGACTGTATAATTCACCAAGTGCACCTACAGACATATATGTACTCTATGTTCCACTATCAAAAGTCTCCCTCCAAATGAATATTAAATCAACAAGTGGTTGATTTTAATTCATTCTAAAAGATTTTCAGGAATGCCAAAGAATAATGTCATTTTATTTCTGTAAACATGTTCTAAATTACTCAAGGGGAGAAAACACAACAATTTCTCAAGGCAGAATAGAGCTTATAATATTAATTATTTTCAATAAACCATATGTAGATTTAAAAATGTTCTTTGATTGCCTAGACTAAGTATAAGTACACAAATAATGACAGTTACATCATTCAATAAAAAGAGTCAAATATCTCAAAAACCCATTCTGTCTTCTACACTTATCAGTGTAGGAAAGAATTGTTTCTCAGAATACAATCAAGACCTATAAATACGATCTAAACCTGCCACAGAAACACTGCTTCATGGTAGGTCTCACAAAAGCTTTTCCAAAGTCACAAACTCCTCAGCAAACTAACTACAAAGATGAATAACTATTAATATTTGCTTGGCTGGGTGGATGGTGTACATCTGTAATCCCAGCACTCAGAAGGGAGCCTGAAGCAGGAGGGTCACTGTGAGTTCAAGGCCAGCATGGGGTACATAGTGAGTTCAAGGCCACCCTCACCCACATAGTTAAATCTTGCCTCAAAAACACAAAAAACAGCGGGGCATGGTGAGGCACTCCTTTAATCCCAGCACTCGGGAGGCTGAGGTAGGTTGAGCGTTGTGAGTTCGAGGCCAGCTTGGGCTACAGTGTGAGTGCAAGGTTGGACTGAACTACATAGTGTGACCCTGCCTCAAAAAACTAGGGCTGGGAGTTTGGCTCAGTGGCTTAAGTGCCTGCGTGGCAGGCATGAGGTTGTGAGTTTGATCCCCAGTGTCACAAAAAATAAATAAATAAATAAATAAATAAATAAAATTCTTATTCTTTGTATCCTTGCAAAAAGAATAATTTACAGGGGTGATCAAAATACGGTAAATGTTTAAATGTTAAAAATGTATTATAGTAATAGACAGATTGCCATTAATCTCTCCAAAATACCCTCCTCACTTCAAATAAATTTACCTTGTCATTTTTACCACATTCTGAAGCAGTTCTGAAAGACCTCTTTCGTAAGTGTCTTTTGTAGGAGAGAAAAGAAAAAAATACTGAGTGCTGCTGCCAAGTGCCACTTGATGAAAAGACAGCCTTCTGAAAATATTATGGTGTGTCCTCAACTGCCTTATTCACTGAATGTGACACTGCAATTTTTAGCTCTTCCGTAGTGTCAAAATGGCCATGAAAGGTTAATCTTTTGAATTAACTCAGTTAACTTGAGTTGCAGAAGTGCAACTAAAAATATTCATGAAACAGAACCTTCAGAACAGCTTCAGAAAGTGACAAGAACAATAAATGTGTTCAAAGTGAGAGAAAGTATTTTGAGGGGAATGAATAACCGTGTCTCTTAATAAATTTTAAAAATCAAGCATTCACTGTATTTTTTGATCATATGATGGAAGTAGTTTTTCTTCAATAAATTCAGGCTTCCAAATTAAGGGGCCACACACACATAGTTTTGAAACATTAAAAGAATATTTTTTAAAAAATAAAAATAACTTCCTTTGAACTTATTTCAATTCTGTCTGTTAAGATGTAATTTTGAAAACTGTCAAAGTTGGAAAAAGCAGTTAAATGATTGTCTGCACTTTAAGATTTATACTATATTGTAATCTACCAAGATCTACTTTTTAAACTAGATTTATCTCCATGTGAAAACCAGAATTGTTTTGGTAAAGACTCAACTGTCTCAACCTCATGCTCCTTCCCTTCACCATCTTCATCAAAGGAATATGTAAAGCTTTTGGTGAACAATGCTTGAGAGTGTGCTTTAAACCACAGGCTTCACACCTCTCCCTTCAAATCTACAGGAAGGTTGAAGACCACACACACTGAGGACCACACACCTGCTGGAGTAAACCTGGTCCGCAAAGCAGAATCCACATCCGTAGATTCAGCTGTCTTGAGCTGGGAGATCTATTGCAGAGATAGCAATAGGAAAAAGGGGGAAAAAAGGGCGGGGGGGGGAGAAAGAAAAAAAAAAAAAGAAAAAAGAGTGTTATGGCTTGACCCACTAACCTTAACCTTGTGGCCTCACTTTGGTGGTTAAAGAAGGAAAGAAAAGTTTCATACCTGTTTGCTCCTAAGCCTAGGAAACTCACTTCTAGCAAGGTGTGTCCCAACCAATGGGATGCCTGGCTTAACTGAGGCAGGATAAAAGAAATAATGATAAGTAGAAAATAGAGAAAGAAAATCATAATTTAAAATGCTACATTTCAGATCAACTGCAGCTTCAGAACACAATGTAAGTTACTCAAAATTATAGTGCCCTTCCAAGAAACTCACTCAAAATAAATTAAAAGCCCTTGGAGGAGTCTTAAGATACAAAATAAGCCTGTAAATTATGCCTCGTGATTTTCACCTGTAAATTGAGCCTGTACTATTCCTCTGATAGTTTAGATTCACAAATTCCACAGACTTCTATCCTCAAAGAAATAGCACTTTTAGGTGGTATCCTATCTCTAAACTTCAAACATATGCAAATAGTTGGCATTCTGACTTCCCCACTAATGAGGAACATGACAGACAGTACAAATACACATCCTACATCATCCAAGGTACCCTCAAGTCCACATAAAAACCCCCAATCATAGAGTATGTGTCCCTCTCTTAAGGACCCATGTTCTATTTTCTCCATGCTCTATTTTATTTAACTCTACCTAATAAAATCTATCTACGACACTCCCTGAATAATCCTAAAATTCTTTTCTGTGACAACACGAGACAAGATGAGGGTGAGTTGAGATCTCCAGCTGCTCTAGGGAGAACCTTCTTGGGCACCATATGGACCATTTCTGTTCCAAAAGGTCAAAAATTGGGGCAGGAGCTGGGGATATAGCTCAGTGGCACAGAGCCTGCCTGTTATGCATGAGGTCCTGAGTTTGATTCCCAGTACAAAAAAAAAAAAAAAAAAAAAAAGAGGGAGGGTGGGGCAGGGAGGGAAGCTCCTTTATGGCACTTCCAAGTGATTAATGTATGGACTACTATGAAACTGTGGAGAGAGGAGCACCAGAGTGCCCCATTATCTCTTCCCAAATATTGGATCTTGAAACCTACTGGGGTGAACTGCTATAGAGGTGAGGTGAACTTTATCTCTGCCTTCTGAAGTTTGGTAATTGTTTCTGTTGTAATAAACTGACAGTGGATTAACAGGAAAAAAGGCATGCAAAGCATTAATCACAAGTGTATGACAGCATTACAAAGAAGAAGAGTGAGAGTCTAATAATTCAGTGAAAGAAGTTTATATACTCGTTATAGAGGCGAGGAACATTGGGAATATAACACATCTAAAGGAAGATAAAAATGATTTTTAGGGTAGCTGAATGGGCTTAGAGAACAGACAATAGCCTGTGACAAAGTGAGTTCAAGGGGCGGAGGTGAGAGACTATTGGCAAGGGGAGAGGTGCAAGTGCACTGCAAACACTTATTGCTATGCAAATAAACTCGATCAAGGGAGAACCCTCAGAATAGGCGGAAAACCTGTCTGGGCAGGTGTGATGATGGTAGCATTTAGCGGATTCTCTGATGATTAACCTTCCCTGGTTAATGAGATTTCACTGAGGCAACCTAAGACAATTGCATTCCTTCTGGAGGAATAAACTCCCAGTGATAGTTAAGTCTAATTGTCAACTTGGCTGGGTTAAGTGACTCCTGGAGAGGTGACTGGATCACTGATGTTCATAGCTAAATGTGTTGTTAAGAGGTGGGGCCCAGTTAAAAGTGGAACCCCTTGAGCTTTGCAGGGTAGATCCCTTGTTGGTGCTGTTCCCCTGCTCTGCCTCCCAGTAACTGGGAACTGATCACCTTTGTTCCATCCCAACATCCGATCATGATGCTTATGCTTTGGAACCAGCTGACCATGAATTGAAACCTCTGAAACCATGAGTCAATTTAACTTCTCTTCCTTTTAGTTATGAGTGTTGGGTATTTTTGTTTCAGCAACAGGAAAACTGACTAATAAATATCCTCTCTTAAATCAGCCCATGGCATCGCTGGGAAAGCCCCTCCTTGTGTTGCAGGAAAGAGGATTAGGTGATGAGGGGCAGGAAAACCTTGTGACTGCTTCTTTAACTCATGTCAAAGGGCCATAATTTGGGATATTGTTTTCTAAGCCACAACACTGCCGACCCTGATGTGACCAGGGTGCAGGCTGACAGCACTCCAAGAAGGAAGCTCATATTCCAGGTGAGCAGGTCTACTCCTATGTCCACATAAGGATTGTTTTTCGTATCCTTCAAGAACCTGTGTGTTGAGTGATCTAAATGTTGCCCCAAAATGCTCTAAGAAGGCTGGTAATTCATTAAATTTACCTTAACTGCACACCCTGCATCTCAGGATAAAAATTTCCTCTTTTTTCTTAACCACTACATGTTTGCAGTATATAACGATTACATTTATTACCAGGAGTTTGTACATATACATAATACATCTTAATTCTTTTTTGTCCCCTATCCTTCTATCCCCTTCTTCTCTTCCATCTATTGGTTTCCTTCCCATTTACAAAAGCTCTATTTCCATTTTTTTCTTTCAACTCATTTGGTACTCCCATTCTCCTCCCTTCCCTCCCCTCTACATCCATCTTTAGTTTCTCTTTCCATCTGAAAAAAGATCTCCCTACTTTTATTATCTTTTATTTTGCTATTTATTTATATTTTGGGTTTCTTATATAAGAGAAATTATGTGATGTCTAAGCTTGTATGTCTATTTCACTTAATATTGCTCTTAAGGTACATTCATTTACCTACAAATGTCTGGTTTACTGTTCTTTTTGACAGAATAATACTACATTGTGTATAAACACCACAGTTTCTTTATACATTCATTTGTTGATGGGCATATAGGTCATTTTCAAGATTTAGCAATTATGAATTGTGCTTTTATAAATATAGGTATGCATGTGTCACTGAAATATAATGACTTTAACTCTTTTGGGAAGATACCCAGAAGTCAGCAATAGCTGGGTCAAATGGAATTTCTATTTTTAGTTTGCTGAGGTATCTGCATACTGATTTTTTTTTTTTTTTTGGTACCTGGGATCAAACTCTCCATACTGATTTCTATAGTGCTTTTATTAGCTTACATTCCCACAAACAATGTAGAAAGGTTCTCTTTTCTCCAAGACTCACCAGCATTTGTTACTATTTGATTTCTTGATGATAGTCATTCTTTCTGGAGTAAGATGGAATCTCAGTGTTCTTTTAATTTGCATTTCTTTAATGACCAGTAAAGTTGAACATTTTTAAAAACATCATTAGTTTTTTCTTTTTTTTATTTTGAAGAGAATAAAACCAAACAAAATAAAACAGAATAGAGTCAATCAAAACAAAACAATAAACATGATACATGACTTAAAAAAAAAGACAAAAGGAAACAAAAACAGTTACCCCAATGTTTCTTATTATCTTCAAAATAACTGACCATACCATCAGGCATAATAAAATCAAACAAAATAGTACCAAATAAAACCAATAAAAACAAAACAATGGAAGCAATACAGGACTTCAAAACAATAGTGAGACAACAGTGGTTAGCATATTGCCTCTTGTTATCTTCTAAGTAGTTGCCTATATCATCAGATATAATGCAATCAAGCAAATCAAAATAGATTAAAATCACTCAAAACAAAAATGAAAGAAGCCAGAGTTGGTGACACACACCTTTAATCTCAGCACTCCAGAGGCTGAGGCAGGAGGATCATTGTGAGTTCAAGACCAACCTGGGCTGCAAAGTGAGTTCAAGGCCAACCTGAACTGCATAGTAAGACCCTGTCTCAAAAAAATAGGGCTGGGGATTTAGCTCAGAGGCCTAAGTGCCTGCCTGGCAGGCACAAAGTTGTGAGTTTGATCCCTGGTACCAAAAAATCCCTTAAAAACCCCCAAAAAACAATGAAAACAATACAGGGTTTCAAAACAAAATAATAGGAAATCAATAATGGCTACCATAATATATTTTGTTATCTTTGATAAAATAAAATTAGATAAACTGAAACAGAATAAAAACAAACTAAACAGAAGAATGAAAACAACATGGGATTCAGATCACGATAATAGGTTAACAATGGCCACTGCCTTCCCTTTTTAGACACTTCTTCCCTTATCACTTTCACAATATGTATTGTGTATTTTGAATCCCACTAACTCCTTTAGTTTTTAATACTAGGGAGACCACACGATGCTCACCCACGTGACTCTGACTCTGAATCATTTCATCCATGAGCATGATCTCAAGTTGTATCCATTTACCTAAAAGAGCTTCGAGGTTATCTTTCTTTATAGTTGAGTAGCTTTCCATTGTATAAAAATGCTACATCTTTCTGGTCCACTATGCAGCTGATGGGCAAGCTACACCCACTTCTTTCTGGTTCCCTGTCACATAGAGCATTGTTCTCTCTCCTTTGACTTTCAGTCTACAAACCACCTTTTGAGTTAAATGTTTTCTTATATATAGCATATCGATGGATCCTGTCTCCTGACCCACTCTGCCTGTGTTTCTTTTCATTGGTGAATTGAGACCATCTACATTAATGGCTATGGCCAACATGCACTACCTTGTCTCTACCATGCTATCTGCCTGCCATTGGCTGTCTACTTTTCCTCTCCATTTAATTGTCTCCCCTGCTCAGTGATTGCCCTCTGCCACAGTTTCTGGAGCTGTGGTCTTTTTTATGTCTCCCTAGAATGTCCCTTAGTATTCTTTGTAGAGTTGGTTTGGTGGTCATGAATTCCTTCAGTTTTTCTTTGTCATGGAAGTATCTTGTTTGTCTGTTAATTCTGAAAGATAATTTTACAGGGTACATCAATCTGGGTTGGAAGTTGTTTTCTTTCAGGACTTGAAATACTTCACTCCAAGCTCTTCTTGACTTGATGGTTTGTGTTGAGAAGTCTGCCATGATTCTGATGGGTTTTTCTTTATAAGTGATCTGTTTCTTTTCTCTCACAGCTTTTAATATTCTGTTCTTGTATTGAATTTCTGGGATCTTGATTATTATATGTCTGGGTGTAGATTTATTTTGGTTATGGCTAGCTGGAGTTCTATATGCTTCACTTATCTGAATGTCACTTCCTTTTCCCATGCTTGGGAAGTTTTCTGATATTATTTCTGTAAATAGACTTTTAATGTCATTTGTGTTGACCCCTGCTTTTTCACTCACCCCTATTATTCTTAAGTTATGTTTCTTTGGGTTGTCTTGCAGCCATTTAATTGTTACTTCCAGTTTCCTTGTTAGTTTTAAGACATCTTTCCTTTCGTGATCACAAGCTGAAAACCTGTCTTCAAGGTTTGAAAGTCTATCTTTAGTTTCTTTCAAGTGGTTTAACCAGGTTTCAATGCAGTTTTTAATTTTCTGGATATCTCTTTGAATCTGTTTCATGTACTCTAAATCTTTTTTTGTATTGTTCATTCAAGGTTTCTCTCATTTTTCTATGCTCCTCCATTTTTTAAATCTATGTCTTCTTTAGAGATGCTTAGCAATTCTTTTATCATGTTTTACATTTCTTCTTTTACCTGAGTTAGTATTTCTGTTCTAATTTCTTTTATAGCCTCATGAAGTTGTTTCTTTACTTCAGTTGCCATTGCTTCAGAAACTTCAGGTGTACGACTCCTGATCTGTTCTGTGTTTGCATCTCCTGGACTTGCTCTGCTTGAATTGGAGGCCAGAGATGCCTTTTGTTTGTTCATCTTGACATATTCCTGGGTTCTTCTGGACAAGTGAGATCCCAGGCACTTCCTGCATTGGCTACAATTCTTTGAAGCGAGACTGTTTGGTTCTTCTAGACAGTGCTGGCTGCAGGTATCTGATGGTGGCCATTTGGTGCACTGGTGCAGGGCTGCCTGTTGCTTTTTCCAGCCTGCATTGGCTAGCTGATGACTGGTACAGTGTGCACAGGAGAAGGGCTGGCTGCCACCTCCAGACTGAGCTGGCTACCTGCAGGGAACCTCCATGATGGCCACTAGAATGCATGTGGAGGTGGGGCTCAGTTCAAGCAACTTCCACAGGTATGTACCTAGCTACGAGCTGCTGGAGGAAGCCAGCAGCAGTTCTGGTTCCAGGTTTATCTGGTCTGACTCCCAGTGGATTGCTCTCTCCTGTGAGAGGACTGAGTCCTCTTCACTCACTGCTAGCCAGTGCAGTGTTCCAGGTCCACCACTCCCCTCCAGTGCTGCCCCTCTCTACAGAGGCCTCCGGGCTCACCAGCCACTACATCACCTTGATCATGTGTCTCCAGGTTCCAACAGATCCTCTCGCACAGTGGGTCCAGTTCTGGGTGAAGGCGCCACTACTGTCTTCCTCCTCATTAAAATTTTTCTTTTCACACTTTCAGTTCTCACTTTGGATTCTTCCTGGGTCCAAGGGACCCACTTCCTTCCCCATGATGCTATATTCCAGCATCTGGACTGTATCTCTCAGAGAGGCTGTTTACTCTGCTGCTTACTGCTCTGCCATCTTCCTGGAACCCTCTAATGTTGTACATTTTTCATATACTTATTGGCCATTTGTACTTCTTCTGAGAACTGTCTGTTCATTTTAGTTGCCCTTTTTTTTGATCTTTTATTTTAGGGAATCTAATTTTTTTTATTTTTATTTTTTATTTTTTATTCAGTCTAGATGTTACTCCTCGGTCTGATGAGTAGCTGACAAACACCCGGTATGTACATTTTCTCTTCACTCTGTCAATCATTTTTTTTTCCTGTGCAGAAGCTTTTTAGTTTGATATGCTCCCATTTGTTGATTCACAGTATTATTTCTTGTACCACTGGGGTTCTGTTCAGAAAGATTTCACATATGCCAATGTCTTTAAGAGCTTTATCTGCTTTACCTTCCACCAGATTCTTTCTGTTTTAACACTTGGATCCTTGATCCATTTTGACTTTAATTTAGTACATACAAATTCACTCTTATTCAATTTTTTAAAATTGTATTGACCACAAGGTATGTTGAGTTTCTGTGCAATAGGCTCAACAAAAAAGATACAATTTTTTATGCCAGCAAAAAAGTGTTCAAAAGTCTACCATACAATAAAATTTAAAGGCCTCAAATTCGAATGCTAGTTGATTATTAAATTTTAAAAAAGCATTAAATTTCTAAATTAAACACCTTTTCCTCCTATAAACTAAATTCAGTGTTTTACTGTCCTTTCTTTTTATTGTTCCACTGGTATCCCTGTGATGGGTCCAGATTTTAGTCAGGAGCTGAGCTGTTTTGAGTCATTTTGGAGGCACTAGAAGTGACTATAGCATCTTAGCAACCAGAAAGGTGCATTAACCCAACGACAAATTACTCATGCTATGAAAAGTACAGGAAACCCAAGAAAGAAAATCCTATGCTATTAGAGCAATTATCCCAAGCAAAATTATCAGTTCCTAGTTACATGTTAGTATACTCCAGATGTACACTTTTATTGTCACCCATGGAGCACAGCAGAGAGTTTTATTCTAGGAAAAGATAGGCACAGGAATAAAATGCAGGGTGGCCAACAGAGATATCAACTGGGCATATGATCCAGTGGTCAGTACCAGAGAATTCAAACTCACAGGAAGAAATTGCTTATTCACTGTAAGGCCGAAAGCCCTGTGGCAAGGAGGATCATGTCCATGCCCTGTCTTGCCATTAAAAAGTATCAACTTGGGCTGAGGATTTAGCTCAGTGGCTCAAGCACTTGTCTGGTAAGTGCAAAAAAAAAAGTGTCAACTATAATACTCTATTCTAAAACTTCAAAATGTACAGGATTGGCTTCTCTAGTCCCCTGCTTTCACCCAAAGTCACTTTGGTCCTTATGTTTATCCTGTGTGCTAAAAATTTAGTGAAATGATACAAAATCTTAACCTTTAACATAATTCACTGCAGAATCATAGTTTGAGTAAAAGCAAGAATGGAGACACTTTCATGGCTGTTGCTTCACATGATGGGAAGATTCTGTATCATTCTCTATACCATTGTGTATAGTTGAAAATTTCCAAAATAAGTTCTTTTTATTTCATTTTTCTTTCTTTTTTTCAGTGCTGCAGATCAAACACAGGGCCTGTCACATGCTTGGCAAGTGCCCTATGACTTAGCAATATTCCCAGTTCTTAATTTTCTTTTGATCATTGCATTTGAAGGATACAGTGTCCCTTGTGTTTGATGCTGCCTAGTATGTAGCTTCCATTTCCTCCTTAAACACATTCATAGTCTGTATTCTCTGAAACCCTACTTTTTTCTCTATTTCTCCATCTGCAACAGAAACCTAAAAGAGTTTTGGACTTAAGCTGTACAGCTGTGGTCCTGGAGTCTCTTTAAATCAGCATACCTCATCAGTAACAAAATCACTGAGAGAAAAATCAGGGAAACACCTTTTACAATAGCATCCAAAAAAAAAAAAGAAAAGAAAAGAAAAGAAAAGAAATACCTAGGAATCAATCTAACAAAGGGTGTAAAAGATGTCTACATTGAAAATTACAGTACTCTGAAAAAGATTGAAGAGGATATTAGAAAATGGAGAGATATCCGTGCTCTTGGGTAGGAAGAGCCAAAATAATGAAAATGGCCATACTTCCAAAACCGTTATATAGATTCAATGCAATCCCAATCAAAATTCCAATAGAATATCTCACAGAATTAGAGAAAACAATTCTAAAATTCATCTGGAACTAGAAGAGACCTAGAATAGCAAAGGCGATCCTGGGCAACAAAGACAAGACAGAGGGCATCACAATCCCTGATTTGAAATTATACTATAAAGCTACTGTGACAAATACAATGTAGTATTGGAAAAAAAAAAGACCTGAAGATCACCAGAACAGATTAGAAGATGCAGAAACAACTTCAGACACACTAAGCCACTTTAACTTTGACATAGGTGCCAAACACATTCATTGGAAGAAAGATAGCCTATTTAATAAATGGGACTGAGAAAACTGGCTCTGCACATGCCAACAATTAAAACTGGATCCATATCTTTCACAATGCACTAAGCTAAAATCAAAATGGATCAAAGATATTAGCACTAAAACAGAAACATTAAATCTGCTGGAAGATAGAGTAGGTAAAACTCTTGAAGACATTGGTGTAGGCAAAGAATATGAACAAAACTGACTGCACAGGAATTATCACAACAAATCAACAACTGGGATCTCATCTTATTAAAAAGCTTTTGCACAGCAAAATAAACCACTAACAGAGTGGAGAGACACCCACAATGTGGGAACAAATGTTTCCCAGCTGTTTCTTGGACAAAGGACTACAACTGAGAACATATAAAGAACTTAAAAAAAGTCAGACCTCCCAAATTCAGAGATCCAATCCAAAAATTAACATCTGAGTTGAATACACACTTCTCATATGAAGAAATACAAACAACAAATAAATATGTGAAAAAAGGTTAAACATCACCGGTCATTTGAGAAATGCAAATTAAAACAACACTGAGATTCCACCTCACCCCAGAAAGAATGGCTAGTATCAAGGAATCAAGCAATAATAAATGCTGGCGGTGGGGGGAGGCTGTTGGGAAAAAGGAATCCTTCTCCATTGTTGGTGGGAATGCAGACTGGTTCAACCACTATGGAAATCAGTGTGGAGATTCCTCAAAAATCTAGTACTACAAGTCTCATTTGACCCAGATATTCCCCTCCTGAGTATCTTCCCAAAAGAATTAACAACATCATACCATAGTGATATATGTGCATCCATGTTTATAGCAGCACAGTTTGTAATAGCTAGATCTTGGAAACAACCTAAATGCCCACTGACTGAAGAATGGATAAAAAGGGGTGGTATTTTTATACAATGGAGTGCTACTCAGCTGTAAAGAAGGATAAATTAGAGACTTTTATAGGTAAATGGATGCAACTTGAGTACATACTCATAAGTGAAATAAATAAGACACACATGTGTAAACATCCTATTGTCTCACTAGTGTGAGAAGATGAAATATATAGTACAGATAATTATACAACTGATTTCTCTGAGTTCACTGAAGAGAAAGATTTGTACTGATATTGTTCAGACAATTGAATACAAATGTCTTGGGCTCTGGGTGAATGATTTGGGGGTGACAATGTACAACGTATATACCATTCATTGTTACCTCCTGATTGATGTGTTTTGAAATTTTGTTTTAGTTTTTTTCTTCTTTTTTCCTCCTTGAAATAAAATGGATTTTTAAAAAATCAGGATACTTGTCCTAAGGATAAAGTTTCTTATTTTTGTTTTTATTTTTGTGTTTGGTTTTTTGTGTGGTTTTGTGGTTGTTTGTTTGTTTGTTTGTTTTGACACAGGCTCTCACTTTGCAGTTCAGGCTGGTCTTGAACTCACTATGTAGCCCAGGCTGGTCTTGAACTCACGGTGATCCTGCTGCCTCAGCCTCCCGAGTGCTTGGATTACAGGTGTGTGCCACCATGTCTGGCATGATAAAGTTTCTTCTTTATAGCCTAGTAACCTCATTTAGACAATTACCTTCTGCAAAACCTTAATTAAAACTACTGTGTGTATTTCTAAGCAAGGATCATCATATTCTTTTTCATGCATTTTTCCTTAAATCTTGCTTTTCCTAGGTTTTCAAATTTTCCAAACCTTGAAAATCTTTCTCTTAACCTGAGCAGAACTACTCTCTCACCTACATGATATTCTGTAGCAGTAGGATGTGCCCCTAACATGCCAATTTTTTTCACTGCTTTCATAAATTGTGCAAGATTAGCACTTTTTTTCCTTCCTGGATAACACTGAGTGCTGGGTGAGTTTCTATTTTTTGTTTAAGACTAGACAGTTGTTCTGGAGTTACCCATATGAAATGTATGACTTCTGGGTTACCTGAATATATACTTTGTTCAGACACATTCAGTCACTTCAGCTTTGCCGTAATTCTGCAGATAAGGCCCAGAAACGGGTCCTGCTCTAGAGTTGATCTTTCAAACCCATTCTTTCTCCTTTACTATACTTTATCTTATCCAAACCTGGGCACCTTCCCCCAAACCACGGTTCCATGAGGTTAGACACATGAGATGGTCACCTTCAAACTTAACTAACAATGCTTCATGTATACTCTGCTAATCCTCCTAGTGCTTCTTACATAAATGTTATCCAACATTCTAAAATCCCATGCAGCTTTTTCATGAAGTTTCTCAAATGCTTTTTTGCAGATACATTAGAAAAAAAATGACATTGTTTCCTGAAAAAAAAAGTAGAGAGAGGTTGAAGCTATTGTAAGATGAAAGTAAGTTTAAGGAACATATCAACCAAATACAATATGAAAGTTTTCCTGATTCAAACAAAGCATGTATGTAATATATTTGTAACACATACATGGAATTTATAAAACAATGGCGGAATTAGGAAAATAAACATTGTATAATATGAAAAAGTTATTCATATTTTTAGATGTGAAATGATACTGTGGTCAAATTTTGTTTTCTAAATTATTATTGTTTCGAGGTACTTAATGAAATAAAATGAAGCCTGCAGTTAATTTTGAAATAATCTAGCAGGTCCTGGGGTTTGAAGGGGTGAAGAGTTACTGAAGAATGATGAGTGTTGATAAGTGATGAGAGATGGGCACAAGGGCATTCATTACAGCATTCGCTTTGTTGTTGTAAACTTGTAAAATAAACTGAAAATAAAGAGGAATAAGAGAAAAGACCAAGGCATCTATCAATGGTTTTTCTGTTTCTTAACTCTTCCTGGAAGAGTTAATCTGGTCAACTCTCATAATTTCATCTTTCTTATTTGATCTTTTGGAGTACCCTTCATTCCAAACCTTCCCTGATCAAGTAATACCTGAAATGTTTACTTTTCTCCTATTTCCATCTGTTTGAAGAATTTAAACTTTCTTCAAAAAGCTGCTTTCCAAGCCGGGCGTGGTGGCGCACGCCTTTAATCCCAGCACTCGGGAGGCTGAGGTAGGACGAGCGTTGTGAGTTCGAGGCCAGCCTGGGCTACAACGCGAGCGCAAGGCCAGCCGAAGCTACACAGTGCGACCCTGCCTCAAAAAACCAGGGCTGGGAGTTTGGCTCAGTGGCTTAAGCGCCTGCCCTGGCAGGCGCGAGGTTGTGAGTTCAATCCCCAGTACCGCAAAAAAAAAAAAATAAAAAAATAAAAAGCTGCTTTCCACCTCATCTTCCCTTTTAATGTGTATGCCTTTTACTTTCATTTTTATCTCATTGTTCTGCTTCCTGATTGCAAGATCAAACCTCTTTATAAAGATGTTTATTTTCCTGATATGCCATTTAGCAAATCAAATTCTTAATGACACAGTGTTCTTGAAAGGAATTTTAAAATGGTTTCTCTTAGCCTTTGGCTTACAATGAGGATGGGTTTACTCTACTTTAGCTTAAAAATGCAGCATATTCCACATAGGAGAAGTTTAATATTGATCTTTGTTTCACAACCCTTTTGTTGTTGAAGCTAAATTCAGGATCTCAAAAATCCATTTTCATGAGCAGACTTTGCAACATAACCAGTTAAGAGCCAATTTAACACGTGAATAAGAGGTAGGATATTTCCAGAACCCAATGTAGAAATTAGCCAAAGAGATTAGTTGGATCTTGATACCATTTATAGCAAGATGAAGTCTAAATTTGGAGAAACTCATCTGGATCTGCTACTGAGACCTGGCTCTGATAACCTGGATTCCATAATGACTATATACTACCTTGTGCCCCATGAGAAATGCAGTTGCCTTAGCAGAAGCACTCTATGAGGGAGAAAAGGACACTATGAAAGTAATCTACACTCTCTCACAAACATCTAAAAAGGCTTTACACAGCAAAGACCACCTGAACTCTCCCTCTGAACACCTCAGGATCTGATGAACAAGCTGTGGTCATATCACACATCACAGTGATCTTCCCTACCCCAAGTTGGCCACAGATACCACATGAAAATCCCTGTACTCTTTGTACTGCTCTTTGCTTTCTGAGTGCTCCCCAAGTGCTATGACAAGTGCTGCCCAACTGCTCTTTGCTACCCAACGATTATATACTTCTCAGCACTATGGTTTAAATATGAAGTGTCTCCCAAAACTCATTTACTGAGGGCCAGTGTAGCAATGTTTTGAAGTGGGGCCTAAAGGGGAGATTGAGGCATAAAGGTGGTGACATCATCCTTGGATTAATCCATTGATGAGTTCATTAGCAGAATGGGCTATGAGCAGTGGAGTCTATTTGGAGAAAATAGATCACTGGGGGACTTTGAAAGATAATGTATTTCCTCCCTCTTCTTGTCTCCTTTATGTTTCTGGAAGCCATGAGGTGAGCAGCTTTCTTCTACCATTCCCTCATGCCCTGATGTTGCTACCTTGGAGCCAATCAACCATGGACTGAAACCTCTAAAACCATGAGCCAAAAGAAATTCTTCCTCCTTCAAATTGTATATGTCAGGTATTTTGTTCCACAGTGAAGAGTTGACTAATAAACCAAGCCTATACTTTATAAGACTTGTAGGCCAAAAATTCTCTCCCACTTCCCTCCAGGGTGTTGACTAATGAAGGAGGCTCTCAAGAGAGAAACATCCAACTGCACTAATGGCTTACTAGGGTTCCTGCTTTTTTGTGGAGAATACAGCTTAGACTAGAGTCTATACTTTCACAGTAAAGATGTGTCTGGGCCTGCATGTAAGAGTGTCAGTCCTACTAACCAGTTGACTGTAAGAACAAAGCTGCATGGGACACTGTCTCCAATTGTGACTTCTGCCTATGAAAGGAGGATGCCCAGTTGGGTGGACTGTTGAATGACAGTGACAGCAAGACTGTTTATCAAGGATCTGCACTGGGAAGGCCCAAAGGTCAGTGGTGGAAGCTAGAAAGTCTGTGCCATGGGATGAAGGATCTGAGCCAACAGGTTGAGGAATCTGCACTGGAGCCAGGAAGCAATGCTCGAAGTGAGGACCAGAGCTCCCACAAAGAGAACCACAGCTCTCCTTAGTGACAACAAGGTTCCAAGTTCCTCCAATGATGAGCACAGCTAAGTTCATATCAAGAAAGCCAGCGAGACAAGATTCTTCGAGAGAATCAGTAGCCCACCCTCTTCCCTTCTGCAGCCAGGAAGTGATGCTCAAAGAACCAGAACTCCCTCAATGTGAACTGCAGCCACCCTCAGCAATAGTGAGGGCCTGAGCTCCTCCAGTGAGATCAGCCTAGTTCACATCTGGAATGACAGTGTAACAAGTTTCTTCAGGAGAATCAACAGTCTACCTCTTTCACTGCAGTTCTTTTTTATGCAGTTGGCAACAATCCTCAGGTAGTCCCTCCACACCCAGCACCATGCTGATTCAGTTCAGTTGGGTGTGACAAGTTGACCACCAGTTGTCAATCCACCACACCGTCACTGGTCTAAGAGATGGAATGAGAGCTGTATGAATCCATAAAGCAGCACAAATAAATGGAGCCAATACAAAACAAAAAAGTACTAAAGGCTCATTTGAAAATAGTGTTAAAAATACACAGTTAGATAGCATTACAATTTTAATAAATTTATCTGAGCTTAGAAGGATTCATGCATTGGGCAACACCAAAATACAAACAGTTTAGGTTCCCTCAAGGGGTATTGACAGAAAAACTTTTATAAGAGGGACATGGAAGCAAGATAGAAAACACTGGATGAGTGAAACTGTTTTCTTTAGTTAGAGGTTAATTGATGGTTTTATACTGGCTATGCTGATTTCATTTTACTGCTCCCATGAGTTGGTTTTGGTTTGTTCACATAGGAACCGATGGCACTGGAGCAGGATAATGGTTCCTAATTAACTTTTAGAAAACAGTAAAATAGTTGGTTCATGATGTCACATGTAAGTAATTAAAACACATACCAAAGCCTCTAAATGACAATTAACTCAGTGACATATAAATTGGATGCCAGTGTATTCTTCTTTAATAAACAGTTGTTTATTAATGCTATTATTTTTTATGTGCAAAAATATAGTAAACATCTGCTCATTCTTAAGGTGCTATATCACTTCCATTCCAAAGTGGTCAGCATCAGTCTCTCTCCAAAGTATCCTACAGGACCGGCCTCTTCTCTCCATCATTTATCTAGTACCTCCTCCTCTGCACATAAGCTGCTTCATTAAAGGGCATCATTGTTTTGAAATAAGATTAGATACAGTTTTTCCCACAGTGCCACCAAAAATTTAGATACAGTACACATAAAGAGGATGAATTGTTATGCAGGCATGTGGAAAACAACGTATTATTCTTTCTTTCTCCCTTCTTTTTTTCCTACCTCTTCTATTCTCAGAAGCTCCTCTGAGGTACCATTTTCCATCTTCCCTCTTTTATGTAGATCAATACTTGAACTCCCAGTACTTAGTGACATCTTTTGACTCTGTTTGACTCAGTCTCATGGAAACTTCTTTCTTTCCTGTGCTTTATTTTCTTTTTTCTTTTGTTTTCTTTTTTCTCTTCTTGATTTTCCTTCACTTCTGTATTCTCCATCGGATCCCTCTTGTTCCCTATTGTCTTCTCTTCACCCTTCATCTCATTTCCCCTTTGAGCCCAGTTTTAGTCACAAGAGGATGGATGTGTGATTCCCACAGAACCAGTAGAAAGCCAGACAGAAAGCACTAGAAGTAGCCTCAGGACACTAAGAATACACGGCAGTATGAAGGTGAAGAGCTCAATTCGTTTCTGTCAGTAGTAATATACAGATACTAGGGTTGACCTGGCATTTATGGTCTGGGCATATTTTTTTTCAGGAGTGCACCAAGTTTGCTTCTTCTCTTTTTAAGTTATTCTTGCATCTGGCCTCATTTTCCTCCTACTTGTCACCCACGATAGCCCTAAAAATATTTGCTGTATGAAACAAGCAAGGTTGTAATTCTTGTTGTAATTATAATCCTCATGCTCTCTCTGCTCTTATCAATGCAAAACTAGTATAGTAAAGATCGATGATGATAGGTACATACACAAGAGCCTTTTGAATTGTCCCGGTGATAGAAATTTAAATATCATACAAAATTTTCATTCTCCCAAGGCATGTACTTTCCTGGTAAATCCATGGACCTCAGCAAGAAATCCAGAGGGTACATCAGAATTCTACTATGTATTCTAGATTTCTGGAATGTGAATTTTGGGGTATCCATGTGCTTTTCATAAAAAATAATTTTTAATATTTTTCAAAACCATTTTCTTTCCTTTTACAGTAAATTCTATTCAGAAACACCTGTGATCTTGCTAAAAATTACATTTTTCATTCTTAAAATTTGGCTCTGCCTGCTTTAATGGCATTGTCCTTAATAACAGACAGCACTAATGTGTGTGTGTTCTTCATCACTGCTCAAGGATCTGCCCTGGCATTTTTCAAAGTGTACTTGATAAAGACCCTGTGAGACACTTGTTAACAAGTAAAGGGAAAAGATGTAAATAACAATAATTTAAACTCAACAGGAGCTAGTGGAGGCGTACCACCTTTACTGATCTTCAAACACAGTAGTTGTCTAATGTGCTCATTCCTTACTTGTATCCATTGTTTTATGGCTTTTTCAGGCAATGATATCAGCCAGTATTATTGGTACTATATCATTGCATTTAATCCACCCAACAGCCCTGTGAAATAGGTACTTACCATTATGTTTCTTTACCACATGAGGAAATTAAATAGAGAGGGAGTAGCTGACCAACGTCTCACGGATAAGCATTAGTAAAGGTAGCATAGGAAATTCTTACATCAGCCTTCTGTACAGTTGAAAATAAAAATAGTAATAGTATAGACTCAATTAAGGTCCTTTGTATTTTTGTTTGATCTCTTCTTTTCTTTCTCCCCCTTTGTGATCTCATATCATGTTAAACTTACTAACACAGGATTTGGATAAAAGATTTTGAAATGCATTACATTTGTCCTGGAAAATAACATCATTAATTAAAGACCAAGTTTCTGTTTCATCAAACAAAACATGATTTAAATTCCAGAACACTTTCTTGAGTTGAAGGTGTAAGAAAATTCTAAGTGTCATACTTCTGAATGAATTTTTGAACATACCTAATTCTTTGCCTTTTTTTTTTTTTAAAGAGTGAGCATGAATCCACTTCCCACTAAGGCAATAAGATATTTCTCTTTAGGCAGGCAAGATGGTGCACACCTCTAAACTCAGAGAGGCTGAAGCATGAGGATCATTAATTGCTCTAAATAAATAAATAAATAAATCTCAAAATAAATAAATAAATACATTTATCTCAAAATAAATATGTTTATTTGTAATCTCAAAATGAAAACATTATTATTAATTTATTTCAAAATAAATAAATTGCCGGGCATGGTGGCGCACGCCTTTAATCCCAGCACTCGGGAGGCTGAGGTAGGCGGAGCGTTGTGAATTCGAGGCCGGCTTGGGCTACAACACGGCGCAAGCCGACCTGAGCTACATAGTGCGACCCTGCCTCAAAAAAACCAGGGCTGGGAGTTTGGCTCAGTGGCTTAAGCGCCTGCTCTGGCAGGCGCGAGGCTGTGAGTTCAATCCCCGGTGCCGCAAAAAAAAAAATAAATAAATAAAAATAAATAAATAAATAAATAAATTGACTAATTCCTTAATTTAAAAAGAGATGGAATATAGCTCAGTGTGAAGGTGCTGGCTGAGTTCAAATCCCAGTACTGAAAGACATTCTCTTTATTTTTCCTTGGTTTTTAAACATGTAATTTCAAAGTAAAAAAGTAATCTGTCATAATTTCTTTTATGTTGGTGTTGGATGGAATCGTCAAGGCATAAATAGATTTAAATTAATTGGTGGTAGAAGTATCTTTCCTTATCCTCTCCTAATGATTTTATTTGCAAACATAAAAATCCTGTATTATTACCTATATTACTTTGAATGTACATATAAGGCAGATTTTTTTTCTAAATGCTTACATCTTCCTTGGACTGTGCCATGCTCTGCATATCGAACCTACCCGAGAAAGTCACCTGCACACTGGATTGTTAGATTCTTTGATTTTTAAATCTGAGTCTGCCACAGGCATCTGTATCTCTAAGAAAGTCTTTGAGAAACTTTGTTTTCATTTCTTCCACCATAAAATGAAGCTTTACAATCTGCTGTGGAAATTCTGAGGATTAAATATCAAATGATGGCAGAGTACTTTAAAAGTACTAAATGGGTTATTAATAATTTAAGAAAGAAGGTTTCATCTGGGTTGTTGAACACATGGCATATTTATTTCATCATTTATCATTTGACTGAAACTTCTTTTACCTCAAACTACTCAGAAAAGCATTTGATCACCTGTTAAATAAGACTTTAAAATTAGTTCTCATTTTAAAGTTTTCAGTGTACTTTCATACCACTCATCTTGTTGTGTTCCTGAAACAAACTTTAGGTGGTATAAATAATATATAGTGAGACCTTCATATCTGTGGGCCCCACATCTATAGAGTCAACCCACATGAGACAGAAATATACTTTTTCTTTTTAAAAAGGATGTCTCTACCAAACATGTACAGATTCTTTTTCCTGAGCACTATAATAATATGATTTACATGACATTTACATTGCATTAGCTATTATAAATAATGTAGAGATGATTTAATGTACAGAAATTCTGTATAAGCATAGTTTATATGCTAATTCTACGCCATTTTCTAGAAAAGATTTGAGCATGCAAAAAGTTTGGTATCCATGGGGCCCAGCAGGGATGATCTTAGAACAAATGCCCTGAGTATACTAAAGGATGACTGTCTTGCACAGGAAACAGACAGCAAGAACAGAATACCCTACAAACACTTGCTTAAACAAATAGGGTTTCATTATTCTTATGTAAGGAAATAGCTGGGATAAGGAGTCCAGGACAGCTGCAGTGGCTTAATAGCGTCATCAAAGATCTAAGCTCATTCTGTCTGCTTGCTTTGCTATCTTTGGTGAATTGACTTGTCACGTCATGTTCATAGAATGGTTGCTACAGCTTTAGAGACACTTTTTATTTTCAAGGTAGGAGGAACAGAAGAGAAACTCCCACTAACTGTATCTCTTACTTTATAAGGAAAACAAAAGTTTTTACAGAAGGCGCTTCAAGCAGAGTTCCTCTAGAACAGGATCACATGCCCACTGCTGAGGCAAGAGAAGAAAGTGAGTATAGGGCTTTCTGAGCTGTGTGAAGGGAGGCAGCAGGAAAGGAGCGTAGAGGCTGAGGACAGCTTTTGGGAGCCCAAAGCTGGCTCAGTACAGGAAACTGTTTTAATGAATGATGAGAGTCATTAAGAAGTCAATTTCTCATGCTGGGCATGGTGGTACATGCTTATTATTCCAACACTGGGGAGCCTGAAACAGGAAGATCACAAGTTCAAGGACAGCCTGGATCATAAACTCAGACCCCGTCTAAACAAACAAACAAACAAACAGTTTCTCAAAGTGGCATAGCAAAAAACAGCAAAACAGTTCTGAATCTCTCTAAACAAGTGGAAATATCTAACACTTACTTGTAAAGGTATGACCATGCTGAAAGCTACCCTGAAGGATTCAATTACATGACCACATTGCACCCCTGTGACAGCACTACGGCAGAAGACCAAGCTTTTCCTTTTATAGACATGATGATCCTGTTTGTTATTGTTTTTAAGGAATTACATTAGCATTTCAAAATCTCAGCCTGTCCCTTTATTGTCTTATTTTACTCCACTATGAAGACAAGCTCAGCAAGGTCACAATGAATAAATTGGAAAAGTAAGTCACTTAACAAAGGATTGCTGTGAGGAAGATAAATGTGTGGCTCCCTGTTTAAATCAGTCTGGGTTTGGCTGCTGGAGAAAGCATTGAAAGGATGCAATGCAGAAAACTGGGGGACTAGTAACTGATGAAGTAGCTGGAGGGATGGGGACCAGAGAAGATACCCAATTAACATCACAGAACAGACCTGCCCAGGAGCCGTTACTTCTGACACATTCAGACATGTGAGACTTTGGGAGCTGATGTCTGAATTGATTGATTTCAAAATATATAGCCAATACTGTGATTCTGAGATCAGCAAGCTGCAACTCTGTCTTCCCCGTCACATAGACTCTCTCCACACACAGGACTAGTGAACAGATCTTGTGTTCAATGCCCGCCCAACCAGGCTTGCCAGTTGAACAAGCCAAATCAACAGAAATATGGCTCTGATCTTCTACCACCTTAAAGACTCCATACAAATGCAACTGCTGAGTAATCAATATCCCATATTTGGGAGTTTGAGAAGAGTGGGTTTAGTTCACCAGCCTTTGCAGGATTCCAGGCACATTTGAAGGAGGCTGGAACTGATGTTGAATGAGTCTACCACATTCATCACATTCCCATTCTCTCAAGTTTGGGTAGATGCAGGAATCTAAGAGTTAACTGTAAAAAGAAGTTTCATGTTAGCAGTTTAACTTTTGGCCAGGACTTGCTCACACTGCCAAAATTTACCCTAGCTGTAAGTCCTACTGCCAAAGGTTAAATTTTTGAAAAATCCTACAAGGTATCTGATCTGGTGTCTGATACATAAAAATAAAAGTCATTATTCACTGGAGACTTATATTGTGCTAGACATTATTGCTAGTGTTTCACGCATAATTTATTAAAACTCACAAAAAATCCTGTGTGGCAGGAACATTAAAGTGAATATTCAGGTAAGGAAATTGAGAAACAAAGAGATTACTTTCCCAACATCGTAAAGATACCAAGGGTAGAGCCATGACGAGCTGGCAGTCTGGCTCTACTATTCAGGTTCTGAACAACTATAGTATAGTACTGCTGCTCCACAAAACTAGTTTAAGTATAAAGCCACCCTGGAGGAATTTGTCCCTCATATTCTCTCTATGTACTCTTAGAGTCCTGGTAGTTCTCTTACCAGTGGATCTCCATGATTTTTATAGCAATAATCAGTGATGGAATTTAAAGGAATTTCTGTGCAATGAATCCCATTTGTCACTAATTTCTATCATAAAATTAAAGCCATACTTTTTTAGATTCTCTTTGAGATTTAAAAGAATATAAAGAATTTCTTCTTGTAAGAGATTTTTCAAAGTCAAAAGCAAGGGCTACTTTTTTTGTTTTTTCTTCCCCAGAAAATAGCTTCAGTTCTTAAGATGAGCTATAGGAAGACTGGCCTGAGCTACATAGTGCGACCCTGCTTCAAAAAACTAGGACCGGGAGTTCGGCTCAGTGGCTTAAGCACCTGCTCTGGCAGGTGCGAGGTTGTGAGTTCAATCCCTGGTGCCACAAAAAGAAAAAAAAATGAGCCATAGGGACTGAAGGAGAAGGATAGAGAGAGACTGGTGGAGGGAGAACAAGCCCTGAAAGTGACCAACTGCAGATCTAGCTGTGCCTGCCTGAGCCCTAGTTGTATCCCTGCTTTTATTTTCTGAAGTTACCTCAGGGTAATGTCTCAAAATCTTCTAAAAAATTTCCTAACGTTTTCCCCCATGTTCTTATTTATCATCATGTAATAGCAAATAATTCCCAAACAGTGGCCTAAAATAAAACATCATTTATTTTTACTTATGAATCTACAGTTTGGGTAGAGCTGGGAGAGAACAGGTCCCCCTTGTTCTGGTCAGTACCAGCTGGGGTGGTTTGAGGGCTAGGGGTTGTAGATATATGAAGGCTGCCCTCACTCCCTAGTCTGGAGTCTGGTGGGTGATGCTAGCTGTCCTTTGGGACCTCACTGGGGCCTGGTGTAGGAACTCTTCCCAAAATTATTCAGTGGAACTGCCTAACTGCCTTGTAACATGGCAGCTGAGTTCCAAGAGCAAGTACTGCTAGAGAAGAGAGCCAGAAGGTAACTATATTCCTTTTCCTGAAAAAGTGTAGCTCATCTGAACATTGATGGTGCCTGACAGAGGGCGATTATGAATTTTAACTTGAAATTCGAATAGTCTCTTCCACTTGGTCCCAATTCCTAATCCTCCTCGCCATTCAAAGGGAGTGTCAGGAACACCTTATAAGAAGTGATCATGTGATGCAGTGCATGGATGTGGTATCTTTGGGACATTTGATCAACCCCACCCTCTTTAAAGTGATACTCTGTTTCTAAAAAGTAAGTGTTTGCTTTTTACAAACAAGGGTGTTTTAAAGCTTTTAAACAGATAATACATTTACAAATTCAAACATACAAATAAACATGAATGTTTGTGTGTGTTTGTATGTGTGTGCATAGATAGAAATACCAGAAAATGTTTCACTCTTTTCCTAACCCAGTTTCCCTCTGTGGGGGCAACATATGCTGTCAGTTTTCTGTATGTCCTTCCAGAGCTATGTTCTGGTTCTCTGGGCAAATACA
The DNA here is from genome assembly GCA_004363535.1 of Dasyprocta punctata. Lineage (NCBI taxonomy): Eukaryota > Metazoa > Chordata > Mammalia > Rodentia > Dasyproctidae > Dasyprocta > Dasyprocta punctata. Next base: position 58,067 of record RJWM01008952.1, read on the forward strand.
GTACACATACTTAGTCCAGTCCCCCAGTCATTCTAGCAAATGGTAACCCCTCTTCCAGTACTTTGTTTTTTCATTTGTAATTAGGAGTTACTATCTATCTACATATATTAATCTTTTTAAAGTTTTCATATTCCAGTATAGGTAATGTACCATAATTAATGTAATGAGTGACCTATTAATAAATATTTTAGATTGTTTCCAATAAAGTGCTATTACAAATAGTACTGCAGTAAATAACGTTCTACATCTATTCCTTTGCATGTATGTTTATAAGATACATGTCCTGAAACTCATGGGCCAACAACTTACACAATTGGAAATTTTGATAGATTTTGCCACATCTCAGCAGTGATTTTGTCAGTTCTGATATTGACAGTGTCTGTTTTGCGACATGCTTCCTATGCAGTGTGTTGTCAGACTTTTTAATCTTTGTCAGGATGCTGGACAAAAAAAAATGGTTCATCTGAGTTATATGCATTCTTATTATCAATATTTCTGAGACTCTGCTCATATCCTTTGCTTTTAATAAGCATAAACTCGTATTATTATTATTATTATTATTATTATGCTTCTTCTCAATGAACCAGTTTGGATCCACTGGCAGACATCTGCCTGCACCACTGTCTGGTGTAGAGGTCAATAGTACGGACATAGACAGAATGTAGGATGGGCAGGACATTACAGTGATCAAAGTGAAAGGAATATTATTTAACAGTTTTTTAAAAAAACATTTTTTATGATTTAAGTGTAAAAGAGCCTCAGTGAACCACTCACTCAGGGTAGTATAAGAAGATTTTCAGTAACTTAAATAAAGTAGGAATCAAATGCATGCTATTTTTCAAAAGCAAACGAAAGAGGAAGACCATTAAACAAAAATTTAGATAAGCTTGCAACCTCCAGAACTTAGTCTTCAGGGATGAACAAAATTCTTTAAGGGTAGTTCCTCTTTTTATTTGACCACTTCAAAAAATAAATAAATAAATAAATAAATAAAGCAGAAATAAATTTTATAGAGGTGTAAATTTCTGTAGAATCAACTTTTAGGCAAAGTTGTTATGATTAAAATTATAGTGGCAACAATTATCTGAATATAAAAGCGGTTCTTCTGGTTACTCTTTCTACTATAAGCATGATCTGTATTTGTTAGCTTATTGATATAATTATAGAATAAGATTCTCTGGGTTTTCTGATCATTAGCTAAGAATCTAGTGCAGCGTAGAAATTCTCTTCAGATTCAGTTTGTGGGTGCTCTGTGGCAGTAAGCTTGAAAATGAAGAAGGGCAATGTGAATATGGTAGTCTCAAGTTACCAAGATGTGATGCTGCTGCCTTAGATGTGGCCAACTTTGCATTTTTCACAATACTGAGGATAACAGGACAGATTAGGAAGTGGACACAATAGTAACAACAAAGAGGAAAAAAAGAGCGTCTTCTAGTTATCACTAAGCCTTTCTAGGAGACCTTATAAATAGGCAAAGTAACTGACTGAACTTCCACTCTCTTTGTCCTTGGCCATCTTCTCAGGAAGTGTTTACAAGGTGAAAAGGACACAGATAAACCTCAAACTGATTTGCCTGTATTTGTTCAAGCTGGTCTATTTTATAACTTTGCTGCTCCAAGTGCAATGGGACTGGATAGCCAAACATATTACAAGTATCTTAGACTCTGAATAGAAACAGCAGCACAGAGTTGAACAGAGTTAATGAGTTTGAATGCTTTGATACAAAAAAAGAATGTTGAAGGGCCAGGATACAGCCCAGGGGCACAAGTGCCTGCCTGGCAAGCGTGAGGTCATGAGTTAGATCCCCAGTACCAAAACAAAACAAACAAACAAACAAAAAGAATGTCCATTATTTCCCCCTGTAGGTGGAAACAATTACTTGTATTGTAGATATGTGGGAAAAATGAAAAATATCAACTAAGACTCATTATGATTCCCACAGATAAATTAAACTGCAGTTATTTTTTTGGCATACCATGCAATAAGACATTCCTTTTGGGGCAATGAGAACAATCATTTTAGAAAGATGAAGGTCAGTTTTGAGTAAAATACTGAGTTTATCACTGTTGCTAGCCCTCTGTGGGGTCCATCTCTGAGTTCTTTCCTGTGTACTTGGGACATAAGCTAACAGCAGCTACAGTCTCACCTTTTGACATCCAAGGCTTTACTTCCACCAGTGTGGAGTTTACACTTTGAACATCAGAACTTTTTTTTAATTTTTTTTTTTTTTTTTTTTGTGGCACCAGGGATTGAACTCACAACCTCGCGCCTGCCAGGCATGCGCTTAAGCCACTGAGCCAAACCCCCGGCCCTTGAACATCAGAACTTTGGCACTGATCATTCTTAAGAATTTTGGCAGGATGGGGGAGCAGGCAATTCTATGAGAAATAATAAAAAAAAAAAAAAAAAAAAGGTGCATCCAGAAGGAGATGATCTCCAGTAGCATCAGTGTTAACTGTTACATCAGTCAGTGTTAAGAAATGAAGGAGACAGAGTAATATACTGAAATACCATCCAATGTTGTCGATGTGTAATATAACTGTTTTTTTGTCCCTTCAACTATGTATCATAAAGACCAATCCAGAAAAACAAGAAATGTGTAACACCTGAAATTAAGAAGACTTGTTTGAACTTCTTTCTCAAACATCTAGCAATTCACCCTCCCATAACCTTTCTCGGCAATTACTTTTTGAAAATTCCCAAAATGAGTTTTTAGATATCAGGCTCTAAAACTTGAAGATCAAACAAGGAAGAGAAAAGACAAAGGTCTTCCAGGGACAAGAGGTAAGAAAGACAGTCTCTGAAGCTGAAGGAGGACACACTCTTAGTCTACTTGGAATGCTATAACAAAGGATAGCTTAAACAAAAAAAAAAATTTTTTTTGTTTGATACGGTTTTTGAGACAAATTCTTACTGTGTCACCCAGGCTAGTCACAGACATCTGCTTCAAATGATGCTTCTGGCTCACACTATCAATAGCTGGGACTACAGGCACAGGCTGCTATGTCTGACAGAAAACAGAAATGTGCTTCTCTCAGTTCTGAAAATTGGGAGGTCCAAGATCAAGGTTCTAGCAGATTTGATTTCTGTTGAAGGCTAACTTCTTGTTCATAGATGACTATCTTTTTTGTATGTCATCACATAGCCTTTTATTGGTGCATGTTCATGGAAGAAAGAGATGTTTCTTTTTTCCTCTTCTTGTAAGGAGTCCATGAGGGTCACATCCTAATCTAAAGTCCACCTCCAAATGCTATCACACTAAGAGGTAGGACTTAACATATGAAGTTTGGATGACACAAACATTCAGCCTGTAACAGGTTGGTCCTAGGAAGTTGAATCATTGTAACAAGGTCCCTTTATTCTGTGTGAGGAGACTGGAAAAATGACAAGCCTCTCCTTTCTCCTCCAAACTCAGTGGGGAGAGCTAAATCAGTGATGGTTGGAGAATCAAATAGATACCTGGGAACAAATTCACAGGCCCTGGTCAGTCTAACAGTCTGTGGATAAGCAGCCAAGTGTCTCCTCGAGAAAGGAGTCCAGAAGAATTCTGGGGTGAAAGGAGCAGGGTGTAGTGTGAGGGGACCTGACAACTGAAGACAGTAGCAAAGCCCAGGGACAGTCTAACCTTGACACTCGTAGGCTATGAGTAAAGTATTTAATCTCTCTAAGCCTCAATCTCCTAACTTGTAACTGTCTCACAGCAATTATTACTATTTTTTTAATATCCCCAAACTGAATTTTCAGGCATCAAGCTCTAAAGCTCTCACAGAGGTGAAGTTAGAATTACATGAGTTAGGACACCTCAAGTTGTGAGAACAAATGTTCTTGTAGTTAGTCTACATCAATAAAATCTGATTGCTATAGCTCAATGATAAACAGTGCCCAAACAAAAGGTAGGACCAGCCTTATTCCTGTGATTGACAGAGCAGGACTCCAGTTAATAAGAGATAATATAGCAGATGTGGCAATTGGCCAAATGAAGTGAAATACTTAATGAGGGTCAGTAAAAACTAAATGACACTTCTTTAGAACCATGTCTTCAAGATCAATCAGACAAAGAAGAAATGGAAAACAGCAAATAAAAATACGGATATTCTTATTGCCATAGATAATTATCCAAAATAAATGAGATAAACTAGATAAAAATAACTGTATCTAACAAATCAAATATTTTCTGTCATTAAGAGACATAGGATTATTCATTGAAAATAAAGTTTCTTTTTACACATACCTGAGTAATAGAAGTGAAATTATATCTTTTGTACATCTGGACTTGTTTGTAAGGCAATGAAATTAATTTAATGCACATTTGATTCCTGTTCAACCAGTCTATATTTGTCAGTGTAAGTGCTAATGACCATCAACAATTGTTGATCAGCAGTTCTCTATCAATTATGATTTAGAATGAATAAGTTTTATGTACTTTTCTGACTCTATCAATAAAATGTGAGATTTAAACAAAATATAAAGAAGAAGACTTAAACTACTAGTTTTTCCACCAACCAGAATTTTAATGAATCAATGTTATAAGAATTTACTCCACAGTTTTATTGACATATAATTTTTAAAATTACAATATCTAAATTTGTATATTTTGCTTTTCTGCTTACCATTTTGCCATGCACATTTTTCTAGGAATGACTTGAGAATAAAAATTAATTTTCAAATTATCTTAATGCCTAGATAATAGTCTATCATGTAAATAAACAAAAATTTATTAAAATTTTTCCTTCTTAAAATTTATTACAGAATTTCTTTAAATATTGGACATTTACATTGCTTTCAACTTTTTACTATGACCAATGATTTTATAATAAACTTCTTTTGCCTGAATCATTTGACATATCACATTCTGGACTAAGTCTTAAAGCAATATGTATTTTACATTCTTATTTTCAAATTGTTTCTGAAAATAATTGGGTAAGTTTAAACGTTCACAAGCAGTATATGAGAGTACATTTATCAAAAAGTTAATAATGAATAATGTCCTTTTCTTTAAAAAAAAAACTCTTCATAATTCATTGGTCGTTTTTTCCCAGTCATCCATCCACCAATTCATTTTACTCAACAAAATCCTACTGAGCACCTGTTCTGTGCTGAGCACTTTTCTAAGTGTGGGATTATAGCCATAAAAAGAGCCCCACCCTCATGCAAAGCTAGTGTAATAAAGGGGCCAGATATAGATAGAAGTGCAGTGAGGTCAGACTTGAGTTGTTTTAAAAAGCAATTTCTATGGTGACCAACCATGGTAGTTTACCTAGGACTATCCCCATAAAATCTTACATCCTGGGGAACCCTTTGAAGTCATGCAAACACTGGACATGGCACCCCATAGGAGAAAGAGTTCGAGGCAAGAAGTGAAAAACAACAACAACAAAATGAAACAAAACAACCCACCAAAAATCAACCAACCAACCAACCTAACAAAACCCTTAAGGGATCTGCAATGGAAGAGGCCCAGTAGGGGCATTTTAGGATATCCCCTGAAATTATCCTTGCAATAATAAACAGCTGGCCTGAAACACCTGTGACAATGAAAGAAGTCCATACCAGATTACATGTGTTTTCAGTTGGACATTTTGTACCCCTTGGGTCTCTTACTTTTATGCCTGAGAGTGACTGGAGGGACTTTTTATTATTTAGAAGTGGTTGAATAAATGATGGGATCGACATCTCCAGGGACAGATCTAAGTACATAGAAGAAGGGCCCTAACATAGCTTGGATGACACAGTGAAAATATAAAACTGGTTTTCCCAGCCTCTATCAATGTCACTGTTATAATGTGATGAGAGAATGAGGGCCTCACTAGAGTCTTCCCCAGGAGACAGTTTCCACAGGTCCTTTTTCCAACTTCCAGCCCTTCTGTGGGTTTGTAAATTTAGTGTTTAGGGCTTTCTATGATTCTTTGTTGATTCGTCTAGAAATACGCTATTTCAATAGTTAGAATTTTATGGTATACGTTTTTGAAAAATGTCAGAAGGTCTCAACATTAAGCCCATTAGAATTTTAGTTGAGATTATATTAAAGTACATCCATGGGCTGGTGCAGATAGGAAAAAAGGGAATGGACCTCTCGCAAATGTGAAGGAGCCTCAGAGAATAAGGGCGAGGGAGAGGAGAAGGAGAAAGGAAAGTAAGTAGAATAAAGATATGTCATGTACAAAAACCTAATAACCTCAATGAATGTAGACTTCATATGTGGCTAAGATTAATAATATTGACAAGAATGAAAATGGGGAAAGGGGATTTGGAGGAGGGAGGGGTATGGGAGGGAAGGGGAAAGGGATTAAAACAAAGAAACAAGTTGCATTATATTCATGTACCCACTCCCCAAGATGACCACAGATTGCATGTAATGCAAACATGTACCAATAAAAAAAAATTAAAATGTCTTCCTAGAGTGTTTGAGCTTCAGTGAAGCCTTTGATATTTGTAAACTAAGTCAATAATAAATAGGCCAAGTATTTAAACTTAAGGCTTAGTTTCCTCATTTATAAAATAAGGCTAATGATCATACCTACTCTAGAAAGTTATAGTGAGGATAAAATGAGTTAATTAATGTAAAACATTTAGAAAGGTGTAGCAATGGTAAATGTTATGTGTTTGCTGTTTTCATTTATTTTTATTAGCACATAATTAATACATTCTTTGTGGGGAGTTGATACATGTACATAACACATCTTAATTTTTTTATCCTTTCCTTCCTCACTCCCCTTTCTATTCCTTTCTGGATCTCCTTTTCATCTGAGAAATCTCTCTCTCTACTTTCTATTATTGATCTTTTATTTTATACCTTTTTTTATCTTTCAAATATCTCATCTAAGAGTAATCATGTGATATTTAAGCTTATGTATCTGATTTATTTCACTTAACATTATGGTTTCCAGGTCTTTCTATTTTCCTACAAATGATTCAAGTTTGCCCTTTCTTGTGGCAGAATAGTACTCTACTGCCTGTAAATACCAAATTTTCTTTATCCATTCATATGTTGATGTATATATAGGCTGCTTCCAAGATTTAGCTATTAGAAATTGTCCTGCTAAAAAAACAGGTAGGCATACATCACTGTAATATGATATCTTTAACTCTTTTGGGAAGGTACCTAGAAGAGGAATAGCTGAGTTAAATGGAATTTCTAGTTTTAGTTTTTTGGAGTTTTTTCATACTGGGGATCGAACTCATGACCTCACACTTGCCAGGCAGGTGCTTATGCCGCTAAGCCAAACCCCTGGCCCTAGTTTTAGTTTTTTGAGGTATCTCAATACTGATTTCCACAGTGACTGTACTACTTTACAGTCCCGCTAACAGTGTAGAACTGATTGTTGTTGTTGTTGTTATTGTTGTTTTTATGCAGTCTCACCACAATGTCATTATTTGATTTCTTAATGATAAGAGGTAAGATGGTATCTAAGTGTTTTAATTTGCATTTCTCTAATGATCAATAATAATGAACATTTCTTCATAAATTTATTGGCCATTTATAATTCTTTTGAGAAGTGTCTATTCATTTCACTAGTCAATTTTTTGTGGGGGTTAACATCTTATGAATGATTACTTTATACAAGGTCAATTTAGCTATTCTATCTTAACCCTTCACACACACGCACACATCAGTATGGTTCTGCTTAGGGTTGTCCATAAGAGAAATTTGTGGAAGAGATAAAACAGGGACCAAAGCCCACAACAACTCCTGTATATGGGAGATCTCCTACCCCAATTATTCTGTGTCTGGGCCCAGGTCACAGAGTGGGTTCTCCAGGAAGGGTGCCGATTTATCCTGAAAATCATCCATGTCTTTAAGGTTGGATATGAAGAAAGACATAGGTTCCAGTTCATCCCTGCTCTTTCCCATTTGGAACATCTTTCTTTCCTATTTCACAGTTCTGTTGATACGAAATCAACACCAGATGCAGAAACAACAGTTTTATACCAACTTCTCAGGTGGTTCCTGTGATTGAATAACTATTCTATCACACTCATGGGGTCATGTCAGTGATGGAAGCATGACAGGTGTTAAGTTTGAAACTCCTTCAATTTTCCTTTATATTTCTGAGTAAGATGTGGTAGTTAACATTATGTGTGTTCTACATATTTCTTATAGGATTATTCATAGTTATTTTTCTGTGTTCTTTTGACATTGGAAGTAGGATCTCTTGTTCTCCTTATCATGTCTGACAACAAATAAACTTAAACAAATTGTTGATTTTCACTGGGGATATAGCTCAGTGGCACAGTGCCTGCCTGGAAAGCACAAGGTTCTGAGTTTGATTCCTGGTACAAAAAAATTTTGTTGTTGTTGTTGTTGTTGATTTTTATCTATTTTACATTGTACAAGAGCACTGCTGCCACTCACAGCTTCTAACTTTTTTCAGGCACTCTATACACCACTTAGGAAAGAAGAAAGGCTGGGAGCACAGTTCTGTATATACCTTTCCTTAGGCATGTCTCACCTGTCCCATTAACAATCCCTTTGGTTTCTTTCCAGTTATTCCCTCCTTCCCACCAGGAACTGTCTCTCCCTTCTTGATTCTTGGACAAAAACTTTGAACTTTGTTCAGCTGTCTTTTAGAAAATGGTGTTTGTGAAACACTTTCATCATACTATACTTTTGAAAAATAAAAACAACTGCTTTCTGAACTCTCGATTTCTCTTTTACTCCATCCCTTGGGATAGGGTAACCGGTTCAGCCCACAAAATAAAGCTCTTCTCTTTTCTTACAGTCAGTGATAAGCAGATCAAATTCCAGGCTTGAAGTGTAAATGACCCAGAATCTGAATGAATTTACTCCTGGTAAAATTTCAGCCCCACAGAAAATTGGGTCTGACTTCACTCTGAAAATCTAGCAGGGAATCAACAGAAGCAAAGAAAGCTGAAAGAGAAAGGGCCAAGATTAAATAAGCAAATCATGAACACTTAAGGAGAAGAATAATTTCCCCAGTCCATGAAGCTATTAAAAATGCAGTTCTTAATGACCAGAACATAACATCACTGCTTATATAAAGAGGACTATTCTTCATTCCCAGTTCTTAGCTGAATCACTGGTATTTAACCCACAACACAAATCATACTTTAAAATGTTATAAGTGAAAAAAGGAATGAATAAATAGTTTTGCTGAAGGAAAATACTGTGCTTTCTCTAAAATAGATGGGAGCAAAAACTTTTTGTTCATTGGAACCTGGAGCCAAATCATGCCCACCATCTGTTACTGTATAGGCTGTAGGCTATAAATGTTTTTATATTTTTAAACCATGTGAAAAATTAAATGAGTTATATTTTGTGATACACAAATTATGTAAAGTTCAAATTTCAGTGTTCACAAATAAAATTTTATTAGAACATACACAGCCCTGCTCATTTGTTTACATTGTATATATATTGTTTCACATTACAAACTCATTAATTGCAACAGAATATAGCCTAAAATGCTAGTTTTTTCAGTTTTTATCTTTTAGCTGCATATGTTTGCAGTACATAATGGTTACATTACTTGTGGGGAGTTGGTACATTAACACATCTCAATTCTTTTTCATTCTCATTCCCTCCCCTCGCTTCCCACTCCTTCCATCTTTTGATCCTCTTCCCATTTGAAAATGTTCTATTTTCTCACTTTCTTCTTTTGGTATTTCAGTGTTTGCATTCTCTCATTTTTTAAAATTAGTACATATTTGTAGCACATAATGTTCCTTCCGGGGAATTAGTATACATACATACTACATCCTAATTCTTTTTAAATTCCCTCCCCCATTCATCTCTTGATCTTTCTTTCTTTCTTTCTTTCTTTCTTTCTTTCTTTCTTTCTTTCTTTCTTTCTTTTATACATATATTTGCAGTACATAATGCTTACATTCCTTGTGTGAACTTGGTACGTGTACATAATATCTCTTAGTTCCTTTTTTCATCTCTTTCCCCTCCTTCCCCCATTCTTCCATCTCTTGATCCCTTTTCTCTTTTAGAAAGATCTGCCTTCCTAACTTCTATCATCTAAGTTTTATTTTGCTTTTTATTTAAACTTTGGGTTTCTCATATAAGAGAAACCATGAGACAAAGCCTCTGTTTCTGAGATAAACATTTTAGTCTTAAGGTGTATCCATTTTCCTACAAACAATAGAGAAAGTTTGGTGATCTCTGAATAAACCAGTTTCTCAATGTTGGCACTAGTGATATTTTTTGTCAACCACACAGTCTTATCAAAAATGTCTTCAGACTTGGTAGCCATCTCTAGGGGAGCAAAATCCCTCCTGGTTAAGGCAATGTGGATGACTTGGGTTGGTATAGGATAAGAAAGGCTATGGTAAGGGAATGAGAAAGGAGGAGAGGCAAGCAAAACCAAACTGTTACCACATTTTTTTCTGAGATTTTAAAATGCTTTTTTTTTTTTTTTTTTTTTAACAGCACTGGGGATTGAACTCACAACGTTATGCCTGCCAGATAGGCACTTAAGCCACTAAGCCAAACTCACAGCCCTAGTTTTTTGAGGCAGGGTCACACTATACAGCTTAAGCTGGCCTTGCGCTCACATTGTAGCCCAAGCAGTCTCGAACTCACAACACTCCTCCTAACTCAGCCTCCCGAGTGCTGGGATTAAAGGTGTGCACCACCACGCCCAGTTTAAAATGCTATTTTTAATTCTAAAACATCCCAAGTATGAAATGTATGGTGGCATTAGAAAATAAAGCATACATTATTTGAAGTATGAAGGGATTACAACGTTACTTGTGATTTCAAACTTCAGCCTTCCTCTTAGCAGCCCAACTAAGTAACATGTAGCACTTTCTACTTGTAAAGGTTTTTATAACATGAGAATTTTCTGACAAGCTCTCAATGAAATTCTGAGAAGCCTAATGCATTCATTTTGTAACAGATCTTGGGCCTTATTTCTTTAGGTTCCAGAAAGATCTCTACTGAGAGATTTTCTCAGTAAGCAGAGAATTCACCCTGTGGAAGAACTCCTCCCACCCCACCGCAGGGTTCTATTTAGTTTAATCTTTCTGACTTCAGTCTTCCTGACTTTTATGCTTGTTATGACCTGAAAGACTGGTTTCCCACTCGTGTCTAGGAGCCCTACCTTGAGTTTAGCTTTGAGTCTGACATTTCTAGAAGATGTGGGGTAGATTTGGCAATAGTTTTAAGCCTGAGAACTAAAGCCTCTTCAAGAGAATTTGTCCAAATGGACAAAGGTGCCAGATACATGCACTTAGCCCAGAACCTTGGATGTGAGTACAGTGAGCTATCTCTTATGTATGTTTATCTGTAGGATACTAAATGAGATGCATATTACTAAAATCAACCTGGAAGAGCAACTGCTCCCCAGTACTGTAAGATATCAGTTATTTTCTAAGCAACAAATGTAAAGACATGATTTTCACATTTTTGTGGGGTTTTGGTTTTGGTGATTTAATTGTTCAATGTCGCCCCTATGAATAATTTTGAAATGTCATCTGATATCACCAAGTGCAAAAAGCCTGTGATGTGCCTTATGGAGAAATATATGTGTAAGAAAATACATTATATATAGTATTGTTGGACATGAATTTATTGTTAATAAACATTGTTAATAAATCAATGAAATAGTCTATATATCATCTTTCAATAGAAGCCCATATAAAACAAAATTCTGTATTGATCAACTGACAAAAACACTACAGCCAGAAAATTGTAGTTTGATATCTGTATTTCTTGCTGGAGTTACAGTTTCATATTAGCTAATTCAGTATTCTTGAAGATTTTACAGAACATAACCATTGAGTATAATAAGAACCAGGTATGTATTCATTCAGAAAAATAAAATAAACTGAGAAAAATATCAGCAAACTGGATTTTAAAAACATTGATCAGTGACACATGGACAATAAAATATTTTATTGAAATTGAAATAAATCACTTGTTACTTATCAATTTTTTGTGAGCACTTTACACAATCTAAGATTTACGTCAATGGAAAGTCAAAGTTACAGTCACTTAAAGCATCAGATGAGTTGTTATGGTTCAGAACTAGGGGATGGGGAATCTCCACACTGACTTCCACAGTGGCTGCACCAGTCTACACTCCCACCAACAGTGGAGAAGAGTTCCTTTTTCCCCACAGCCCCTCCAGCATTTGTTGTTGGTTGATTTTTTAATCTTGGCCATTCTTTCTGGGGTGAGATGGAATCTCAGCGTTGTTTTAATTTGCATTTCCCGAATGACCATTGATGTTGAACA
>RJWM01008953.1:0-61012 GCA_004363535.1 Dasyprocta punctata
GGGAACCCCCAGGGAGCTGCATGGAGCCTGGAAAAGGCACACCTAGTGACCTCCAGCCAGCCAGGGACCCTCAGTGAGCCACATGGGACCCAGGAAAGGCCAACCCAATGACCTCCAGCCAGCCAGGGACACTCAGTGAGCCACACGGGGTCCAGGAAAGGCCTGTCTCGTGACCCTCAGTCAGCCAGGGGCCCTCAGTGAGCTGTGCAGGGCCTGAGAAAGGCACATCCAATGACTGCCAGAAAGCTGGGAACCCACAGTGAGATTCACTATGAGACAGGCAGCTAATGCTAACATAGGAAGCAACTGGGACTTGGCATCCAACTTCTCCAGAGGAATACAGGAAAATGCCAAAGTGAAGAAGTAAAATGCAATCTTAAACCTCCAGCCCATCACAAACAAGTTCAGGAGACATAGACATAGAAGAAAGTGGAAGTCACACACCTGAAGTTTCTGAAATGATAGCAATGGAAGTAAAGAAATAACACCATGAGGCTGTAAATGAAATCAGATCAGAAATAGTCTCTCAGGTTAAATGAGAAATGATAAACATAATGAAAGAAATGCAGAGCATATCTAAGGAAGACAAAGAAATGACATACTGGGATAAGGGAGCCTTTTTCCATTGTAACCACTGTGGAAATCCATATGGAGATTCCTCAAAAAAGTAGGAATAGAGGTCCCACTTGACACAGCTGTTTACCTTCTGGGTATTTTCCCAGAATAATTAAAAACAGCATATCACAATGATATATGTGCACCTATGTTTATAGCAGTACAATTTGTAATAGTTAAATCTTGGAATCAATCCAAATGCCCATCAACTGAGGAATGGATAAAAAATGTGGTATTTTTGTACAACGGAGTACTACTCAACAACAAAGAAAGATAAATTTGAAGACTTTATAGATAAATGGATGCATCTAGAGACCATATGCATAAGTGAAATAAATCAGACTCACATGTGCAAACATCATACCGTCTCCCTAGTATAAGAAAGTGAAAGAGTAAATATGATCCAAAGGGTACAATAGATATTATGAAAGGGAAAGAAATTGTTAAAAGGGAAAGAATGATTGGGAAGGGGAAAAGGAGAAAGGAAAGAAGGTGAGCAAAAAATAAGATAGCTAAGATAATTGTGCTACTAATTATATTATTTCCTGGAAAAAATAGAGCTTGTACTGTCTAATCAATTTTGCAGACCTGCAGGTGATAATCTGAGCAACTGTTTCTAAGGTAACTCTATGTAATATAATAATGCTTGCTAATTTCCTGTCAGCTTGTTTTGAAATCCTATACCATTTTTATTGTTTTGTTTTGCTGTTTTATCTTTTTCATTCTCTTTAAAATAAAAAATGAAGAAAGACAAATAGGGTGAAAATCACTTATATGTAAAATGCCCCAAAAAGTCAAACTTATGGAAGGATGAAGTAGTAAAATGGTGATTACTAGGTTATGGGGGAAAGAAAATGAGGGGAAATATTTAAAGAGTACAAACCTTCAGTTAAGCAAGATAAATTATTGTGATTTTATTGTGTAGCATAGGGCCCAGAGCAAACAATATTGCACTGTACATATAAAATTTACTAAGAAGGTGCTAAAAGTAGGCTACCTTTTTCACTGAAGGAATGGTGTAACTCAGACAATGGGTATAATTTACAGCAGACAGATTTGAAGGGCACATCAGGGTCAGATAAATTTTGAAGCTCAAATCCCAGTTATGTCACTCACTGGCTGTGTGATCTTGGACAAGTCATTTCTCTGATCTTCAGTTTCTTCAGTTGTAAAATTTGATATTGTCAGTATTTAATGAGACCTAGTGAGTTGTTTTAGATGCTTTCTTGTTACTGACTCACAATATTCAGCACCCAGAACATAAAGGAGGGGAGGCTTATTTTGGCTCAGTTTCAGAAATTTAAATCCATGGTGGGCAGATTCAAAAACAAATAGCATGGAGGAAAGGCCTCAGTGAAGGAAATCTGGTCACATCACAGTGGTCAGGAAATGTAGAGCAAAGGGAGGAGCTAGGGATGGAGGTGCACCCTTCCAGGTCAAGATCTCTGTGACTTTCAGCAACCAGACACCACCTCCTAACAGCAAGCAAATATATCACCCCCACAGATCGAATCACTTTCCAAAAGCTCTGCTTGTGAGTACATGTGGTTTTTTGGGGAACTTTCCTTATCTAAATCACAGCATGAATAAAGCACATAGATGTTACTGGTACAGCAATAGGGTAGTGTTTATCAAAAAGAATAATATTTAAGACAAGCCATAAAATAGAATGCAGTGTTCATCATTGGAGATGATAAAAAACACAGTACATGAATACTTTTTGGGAACTTTTTTTTTATTTTAAAAAGGAAACAATAAAACAATAAAAATGATACAGAATTTCAAAACAAGATAATAAGAAATTAACAATGGTGGTTATATTGCATATTGTTGTCTTCAAAATAGTTGCTCATATTTCCAGATATAGGCATGCAAAATTGATCAAACAATGTAACCACTAACTGTTCCTTTCAATGATCTAATAGAATGAGTAGTACAATTATCTTAGCTATCATATACATATGATATATATATATGATATATATGATATATGTATGATATATATATATATATATATATATATATGTATTTCCTTTCTTCTTTTCTCCTTTCCTCCATCACAGTTGTTCTTTACTTTTGAGCAGTTTCTTTTCTTTTCACAATATCTATTGTACCTTTTGGATCTTATTTGCTCTTTCAGTTTCTTACACTAGGGAGACAATATGATGTAACTTTATTCAGAGGATTCTAACTGTTTTACCAGCTGTACATTGATGCCCTTTCCAATTTTCAATGTTATAATGCTAAGAATATCAAGCAATAGAAATGCAGACACAAAGATTTTTATTGAGATCACAATGTGCATAGTAGTATCCTCAGGCCCAAAAGGAGTATTTTTGGAGCAAGTGACCTAGAGTAGTGATGGTAAAACATTTAGAGACCAAGTGCCAAAACTACAACCCAAAATCCACTTACTTAACACAAAGTACCAGAACTGCAATTAAACACAAATACTGATGTTTCAGTTTACTAAAGGCTATTGTTAGCTGATGCTCCCATGCTGACAGAGGGCTCTGCATGCCCACTGTGGCACATATGACTTAGGATCATATCACTGACCTAGAGGGTTTCAATCATCTGAAGGATTGTGAGGGTGAATATTAGTACTTCTTCATGTTTGAGAGTACACTACTTTCTGGGTTGTCTGCTGCTGACACACTTGGCATTTTGTCTCAGCAATACATGATCTTCCAGTAATCAAATAAGCGTCTGAGATGACTATGTGTTTTTTCACTACTTGACTCAGTCAAATAGGGCTTCCCATGATAATCTCTCATTTACTCTTTTATGATTTTATAATAACTGAAGGAAAATGTTAAAGTTGGTACAATGAAAAAGTGTTTTCTTGATTGTGTAGGCCTTTATGTGTGGTTTACAATGTCTTTTTCAGTTTGGCCTCCAAATTTATGTTGCTTCTCTCCAATTCACCCTCTTTGTATCACTGCTGCTTACTCTCAAGCTTTCATTACTGACCTAGACCTTTCTAATAGATTTCTAGTGTGTTTTTCCCTTTTGTTATTCACTGTTTTTTAATCCTTTCTACATTCAACTTTTCTTTTGATCTTTCTCCTTTCTGCCATTCTTGTCAGGCACACTTGGATACATGAGGCTACTGGTCCTTCCCTGAGTAACCTCTTACTATAGATATCCAGTAATATTTCTTCTGCCATAATGCATTGTCAAGTCAGTATAATCTTTTTCCAAAGGCATTGGTGATGACTCTACCTGCATGTGCAATATGCAGCTCTCATTGTACCCAAATCAAAAAGTACCTTCTTACCACAGTTCTGTGTGCTTATATTTCATTTCCTTAGAAGCCTGGAAACTTCACTTCTCTCATCAGTAGCTGCATTCCCTCCATATCCTTTGTCATTACAAACAAACACTTTTTGTCCACCATGATTTGTCCCCTATGTCATTTAACAAATAAATCCAACTAGGTTGTGTGGGTGTTTTACAGAAAAGTAACCATAACATCTTAGGATTATTTGACAATATAGAACCCAGAGAGATAAAAAATGAGGTTACAATTAGTCAAATCTACTGAATGTTTCCAAGCTGCTCTTAATTATCAAGGAGCCATATTTTATTTCTTAGCATTTCTTCCTGTCTTTTAAAAATGTCAACCTCAAGAGGTAAAAATTGCTTAAACTATTTGATTCATTTCTTAGCTTTTGAATTTGGTTAGTCAGTTTAAACCTTTTAGACTGTTCTGGATATTACGGGTTTTAAAGGAATGAACGATTCTCCAGTTTGCTCTTCAGAATGTAGGCACATCACAATCTACTTAATCCCCTGAATTTACAGAGTGAGCTAGTTTAGAAACCAGAGGTGAGTATCACATGTATGTGGACAGCATTCATTTTCAGAAAACAGGATAACAGGCTCCCCTTGCAACTCTTTGACAGCTCCTGTGTTCCTGAAGTTGTTTGTGAGAACATTGCTCATGACAATAAACTGGTTCCCCCAGACTTCTCTTCTCCTACATGAAGTCCATTGAGTTGAAGTGGACAATGAAACGGACAAACAGCTACCAAGGCTATGCTTGTTAGTACTAACATAGTACTAGCGTAGCATAAGTGGAACAAAGGATATTAGAGACAGGGTACACACATATATTCAAGTTAAGAAACCTATTCCAAAAGCCATTACATGCAGGGAAGCTCTGTTGTGAACTTACAGATTATATTTGAATCTGCTATGAAAGTGAAGTCAGAGTGGCCCATCTAATGTTCCATTAGACGTAAACTCATTGAGAGAGTTTCTTTTTATTGAAATGTATTATTATGCCACTCAGCATATATAGAACCTTACTTTGTATTCATTAAAATAAACAGAAATACTTGCTTCAACTTGAGGGTCATGTATGGAACCTAACTTGCAAAATGTGTTCTCTATAACAGCTCACTGATCAGAAAAGGATCACCAACTGAAGATGACTAAAACTAGTTGAATGAGCAGCGCAGTTCTGTAAATTAGATACTATTATTCACCTCAATCTCGAGCCATATGGGGAGAAGCTACAGTAGAATTTAGAGGTTAGACCCCAAAAGTCTGAAACCACACAGACTCAGTTTGAAGCCCAGGTTTGCCACTCATTGTGTAATTTTAAGTAAGTTTCTTAACTTCTTTCTGCCTTGGTGACTTCATTTCCAGAGATAATAATAGAACTTCTTTATATGGCATAATATTTTAGTATGTGGAAACACCAGAAACTATTGTCAACTACTTAGTCAGTGTCCAAAAAAATGGAGGATATTTTTCTTCTTCTGAAGATAAGTGATCGTTTTTTAGCTGTTTAATAAGACAGTGAGTAGACTAAATATGGCTCACTAGCATACTGGCCTTATCCATAATCCTGGGATGAGCTGTGTCTCTATAGTTGGAGGTGGGGACAAGGCAGGAATACAGAAGAGTCAGAGAATGCAATAAAGAGAGAGTGAGTTCCTGAAATGTGTTTCAAATGTGTCAGTACTAACTGGAATATCTTGGAATCCAGGAAGTTAGAAAGGGCATTTTCTTACATAGACCAGGTTCCAGGAAGAGTTTAGAACCCCACAGAATGTACAAGGCAGTAAATTCAATTAATTGCAATGAATTCATTTTTCAACTATTATTTTACCCTCTTTAAATTTATTTAGAAGTAGCTATTTCTAAAATAACCACTTGCTTATTAGAGTTTTGCCTTAAAAGACCTGGAGCACAGTTACTGGGTAACCTGGTAGTAGAGCAAACACCTGAGTGTCATGGATCTATCTTGTCATTTTAACTTTTCATTTTTTATTTGACTAATGTCTTCTTTTACTTTTCAACCACAGACTTAAGTAGTTTCTATATCAGCAGGTTCAGCATTTGTATCTTCCTATTAGTAACTTTGTTGTAGATATTCTTGTGGATCCTAGCAGGTTCCCAATGGAGCATAGACAAAATGAAAAAGTTTTTCATGTTTTTAATTTGTTAATATGAGGAATAAATGCACTTGGAGCATTTAGTCCCATGAGAAGCAAAGGAAAGCTTTAATCATAATGTGCTAATTTGAGTTGGACTTAGTTCCAGCCCCTCATTTGGAGCCGTATTCTAGTCTCTGACTCACCTAAGGTGTTCACAATGCATGATGAAATGCATGGTCCCATCCAGCAATATCTAGCAATACTAGCAATAAGCAGAGTCACTAACTTCCCTTAAAACAGTATAATCACTGAGTCTCTGAGCAGATGGACTCAGAGTGATCCAGCATTCCTTTATTCAGTCATTTAAACAATATTTATTGAGAGAGAACCATTTGTTGGGCACTTTGCCATGCTCAGCCAGCGACATATTCTGCCCCTAGGGATATGATAATTTAGCACAACTACATATAATGAAACAAAAATTCCAATAGAGTTTAATGATGTGATAAACACAGGAGGGACTCCTAAAGCAGGTTTGACGGTTTGCAAAGAAAATGGGTAGCTGGGAAAGGCTGGAAGTGTTAATAATAACATTGTATATATTTTCTTTAAACCTGAACCAATCTTTAAGTAAATTTTGTTTTCATAGCAAAATATAAATTTAGCTACCCTTCAACACCTTTGCCTTTTTCTTTCTGATCCAGGTCACCATCATTTCTCAAGTGGACTACTACAATAGCCTGCTAACATGCCTCTCCACTTCTGGTTTTCTTTTTTTAAAGTGAAAGTGTTTTTATTGACTGTTTTCAAAGAGAATAAAACCAAGCAAAACAAAAACAGAACAAAAAAAATCAAAACAAATCAGTGTAAGTGACACAGGAATTCAGAACAATATGCAATCAACAATGGTTACCATAATGCTTCTTGTTGTCTTCAAAATAGCTGCAGATACATTCAGACATGGTAAAAATCAAACAAAGCAGAACAGAATAGAACCAATGAAAACAAAACAATGAATGCAATAAAGGACTTCAAAACAAGACAATAGTAAATCCAAAATGGCTACCATAATATATTTTGCTATCTTTGAGATAGCTGCCCATGCCATCGTATATAGCAAAATGAAACAAAACAAAACAGAATGAAACCCAACCCAACAAACCAATGAAAATGATACAGGACTTCAAAACAAGATAGTAGGGAATTAACAATGGCTACCACCTTCAGAAGGAGATCCCCAATAGATACCACACTGCATATTTCTATCCTCTGAAGAGATGATCAGACCTCCTGCCCTAGACCTGCAAAGTCAGTGAAACACCAAATACCACAAGCATCAAATTGCATTTCACCTGAATAGCTATCATCACAGACTGTTTCTCCAGATCAGCTGGTAGCTTACGGGGTTTGTGGGGGTTGACTCTTCTTGTTTCACAGCCTGTGTACCAGAAGGGGCTTGGGTCTGGCTGTTCCTCCATCAGTAGCAGCCCACACATGGTGGTGGTTCACAGGGACGGCTTGCTTCTTGGTGAATTCTAGTTCTCTTCCCCTGCAGTCCAAAAATGGCACTGACTCATGGGAACAGGCTGGGGTCTTGCTTTCCCAACAGCAGTGGCAGGAAGGGCTTGCTTCTTGGTGAATTCTCCACTTCTGGTTTTCACTTCTACAGAAACTATATACATTTGAATTCATCTCAAACACAATTATTTTATACCTTACTGTATGTTACAGGTTGTAAAGCTACATTGCCTTTCCTGAACCCCAAAACTTAAGGCCTACATTCCACACACACTTGGCTTCTGCTAAGTGGACAAATTTGCATGAGATTTGGAGAGAGATGGGACAGCTAATAATTCTGTGAATTTTTTTCTAGCTAGCATGGTTTTGGAAGCTTTTGCTTCTTCTAAAGCGACAAAAATAAATATCTCAGAGTATAGGTCTTAGCTTTGTGGATATCAAAAGGCAAGGAAAATGTATTTTGGTTATACAGATGAAAGATGAGGCAGTATGTTCTTATAGTTAATATTTGCAATAATCACAGCAGGAATAGCATTATCTTAGAACAAGCTTTTGGGATAATATCCTCCTTATTCTCTCTCTTATTGTACCAGCTCTGTGGTACTGTTTATAGATGTTATTTTGGAAACTAACCCTAGAGTCTGTTCTTCCAGCCTGTTTAACACCCTTGAAAACATCCAATTCCTCGTTTCTGCTTATATGTTGAAGTAGTTTCTATGATCTATATCAGAAGTCTACATTCTTCTATCTATATTAAAGAAGGAACTATTTTACAAATGGAACCTAGATCCTATAATTTCTTCGATCAAAATGTTTTAATGGCTTTCTATGCTACTTATTATAGAAGGCAAACATAATTTCCTTCCAGTCTACCCTGGATCACTTCACTGAAGCTCTTTCTACTTAACTTTTTGTTGTTTCTCAAACACAACAAGGATGTTCTTGCCTTAGGGCATGATATTTATAAAGTTCCATAGGAATACGGTAGCAGGAAAGATAGCCGAAGGGCATCTCAGAAATCAGTAAGTCCATCCACTGCAGGATCCAAGATGTTAAAGTGTAAATTTGTTTCAAAGAATTTGTGAGGAAGTATCTTCTAAAAAGAAAGTCATGGGCTGTGCCTTTGTGGAATTACCCCACAATAGTCTGTTGGTGGGAAGATTTAACAGTCTACTGGCATAAACATTAAAGACTGCCTTCTTATCTCCTCAGTGCAGTCTTCTTTTTGGTTTGGTTTGGCTTGGAAATTTTTCTGCAACATTTCTGGTGCATCAGCCAAAAAGACACCTTGCTGACCACTTAGGTCACTGGTACAGGCCCCACTGGCTGCTGCTGGGGTCACTCCCATCTGATGATGAGAAGACATGCCCTCTGAATTTTTCTGAGTCTCCTAGGGAGTTGAGGGGAGGAAGCCCCTACACAACAGCGAGGACCTCATTGGACCCAGGGAGGAGGAGTTAGAATACAGCACAGACCGGGCTCTTGGATAAGGTTGGCCTGTCCTGGGTTTTGTCCCTCAGTTAACCTAGGTAATCTGCTTGTATCACCTCCACTGGAGTGGAAGAGAAATTGATCGCTCATCAGTATTCATCACCTCTTTCAATTCCAGTTTCTGGAATCACCTGTTCAATGACAGTCATCACCTTTTCTGTCATAATAATTGTCATGCTACAATACTATGTGTGGCTTTGATTTCTAATTTTCTATGTAAAATATGTAACTGTTAACATTATACAAGGATTTAAATGCTAGGAAATCCATGGTTGATAAAAATAGTAGTTCTGTTTTATGTTCTAAAGTGCTTAATATTCAGAAAAGATAATGTCAAACTTATTGCTGTATTACACAGTAATGTTATCACTGTTTTCTTCTGCATGTTCAACAACTGAGTTTTGAAGACCAAAACTAGAAAGTCAGATGGGCTAGGAGGACAGCCAACATTTTGGTTCTAGCCCTCTGAGGTCAGTGAGGACCCAAGATATAAAAAAATTTCTTCAATGACTTCGGATAACTGTAAGTCCTTAGTCTTCTGACCCAGGAGATTATGGGGCCACACAAAAAAGTGTAACCTATGATACATAGTGTGCCTAAGGAGAGTCACCAGGAGAAAAACATCTCCTAAGCTTACTCAGAAAGCAACTTGGCCAAGCAATGGTAGTGACTCATCCTGATGGCTGACACTGCCAAGAACAAAGACGCTCTCTCCATGGTTTCAAGGCAAATCCCGAGGAGACTTAACTGACCTTAATAGATAGCAAGAGGTTAATTTTAATTAGTACAGATCTCAATTGAACTTTGTCTTGAACATTCAACAGAAAAGTATAATCAAAAGATATGTGAAACAATGTCATAATAAGTCAGATACTAGGATTTGATTTAGAAAAGGGGCTTCAAGACTTGGGTTCAAAATGAAAAGAAGTCATCTGTTCCAGCCTGCTGCCTAACTGTAAAAGGGAACTCAGAGACTTTTTAGGGGCAGCTGATTTCTGCTGAATTTGAATACCAGGTTATGCTAAAAAGGCCAGACCATTTTATGACATATTGAAAAACCCAGGACTAAAAGAGACACAGTAAATTGGACTTTGGGGAAAACTGAGGCATTCCAAAAAATCAAAAGAGCTCAAACCTCAGATCCAGGTTTAGGGATCCCAGATGTAACTCACTTTTTCAACCTGTTTGTGAACAAGAAGCAACGTGCTGGCACAGGGGTTCTAACCTAGATGGTGGGACCTTGGGAAAGGCTGATCACCTACTTGTCTAAGACTTTACACTCAGTTTCTCAAAGGTGGCCTCTCTGTTTATGATCATATACCACAACCGCGCTTCTGATTAAGAAAACAGACAAACTGACAGTGGGGCAAAATTTAACTGTTCAAGTGCTGCATGCCATTCTTTAACTTCTCAATAGTCAGGAACATTAATGTCTTTCAAACAGCTGCATCATTCAGTACCAGGCACTTTTTGTTGGGAATCCACAATTCATCTTCAAGACAGTAAAGACTTTAAATCCAGGCACCTATTTGCCTACAAAGATTGTGAAGCCTAACCCTGATTGCCTTGCATTGCTTTGCCAGTTGCCCTGACCTCCAGATGGAGGCCTAACGGATCCTGAGTATACCTTGTTCACAGATGAAAGTAGCTCTGTTAAAGATGGACAACTCAGGGCCAACTATGCTGTTGTTACCATTGAAGAGATGCTCCTAGCCAGATCTCTTCTTCAAAATTGGTCAGCTCAACAGGCTGAGCTCTGGGTGCTCATATAGGCCCTCAACTGGACAAGGTACAAAAGGTAAAAATTTACCCAGATTTCCAGTATGCCTTTGCTACAGTTCATGTCCATGGCATGTTATTGTAAAGTGGATGAGGCCACAAAACTGGCTGCTGGGGCCTCTACAGGTCCTTGACCACCACCTGAAATCTGACACATGAGACTCTATTCTTTTGAAGATTTCCAAATAGTCTTCACTAACACTGAGCCATGCCAGGACCACAAGCATTTGCTGGTCCTAGCTTGCAGTTATTCTGGCTGACCAGAGAAATTCCATACTAAGACTGAGAAGGCCTCACAATAAAAATAGCACAGATCCAGCCCTGGATCCATCACTCCATGATTAAGTGAGCTCACCCAGAGGACTGCTGGGGGGCCTGTCATGACAGGTCAGATCCACTAAAGACTACCCTGAGGAGACAACACACTCAAAGCCTTACTTCTGCCACTCCAGAAGCTGGCAGATCAACACATGGCTGAAGACTGACTGGACAACGTACATGGAAGTACTGTTCCTGATTGACTGATGTTCTGCTACTCTGGTTGGGTTTTGATTCCTTTTTCCTCATTTATTTTAGTGTTTGCTACAGGACTCTGGATTATGTACCCAGAGGACTGAAAGTTTCCCCCCAAAACTGTCTTCTTTTTGTTTTTTATTGATGTAACTATTTTTCTGGGCACCTTGCTTTGTTTTGTTGGGTTATAAGTCCAATGTATTGTTACCCTTCTTGTTTCCTAGTTCCATATCTTCTTTAATCTTAGTATTAACTATTCTCTTGACTGCAACTCTAGCACACTGGGAGTTTACTAAAGAGGTTGCCTTTGTTCTTTATTTTATAAATATTAAACTTGGGTTACTTACTTTCAACTGTCTACATCTGCAATAAAAATGTTTCCCTTATGGATAATATGTATTAACATTCTAAGAATATATAAAAATTCAGGACATTAAAATTTTCAAATTGAAGTTCAAGGTATAGAGCCCCCCCTCAGTTGTTAAAGCTATAGAACACCAAATTGTCTTATGAGCTACTCCCTCTTAGCTCCTTGCTATTAAAGAAACTGGGAAACCTGAGAGAAAAGATTCTCCTCTATAAAAGAAACAGGGAGGATGTTGGGATATAATTATAATGTAAGAACACACTTATAAAATAGCAAATCTGTAGGCATTTCATGATCAGTTAAAGATCTCTGACCAAGTTTCTGTTCTGCTGCTTCTGCTGAATTCAATTGATCTTGACAGTGTCTAAAGCCCAGCTGCATAACTCTGAAGAATGCTGAGTCAGAGTAATCGTCTGTACCTTAAGGCACCCTGGGCTAATTGAGGACACCCTGTAAGGGGTCCCTTCTCAGAATGCATCTATATTATTGTAATGCCTTTAACTATACTCACTCTGTAAGGGGCACTTCCCCGGAATGTTTCTATATTATAGTAATGTCTTTAACTATGTTCCCTCTGTAAGGGTCCCTCCCCTTGTTCCCTGGAGTGTTTCTGTATTACGATAAACAATTCCTTTGTTTCAACAAATCTGCTCAAGACTAGCCTGCCTGTCAATATATGATTTAATGCATGTAACCAATTACATAACATTTTCTCACTTGATTTGTACCTCCCACTTCTAAATTCTATACAAACTAAGCTCTCTGTAAATTCAGTGCTGTTGCCTTTGTGGAATTATACCACAACAGTCTGCTGGCATGAAGAACCAACAGTCTGTCAGCATAAAGATTAAAGGCTGACTTCTTATTTTAAAAAAAGGAAAAAGAAAGAGAAAAGTAATGGGACCGCCTCCTTTCCCAGAGCCACATAGGGAACTTTTATTGGAAGGACATTTGGACACTATTATAGATACAGTTCAAGTGTGCCCAAGTAAAGCTCATGTTGGCTGCAGTCTTTGACATCATCCATATAATGTTTGTTTTGCAGGCATGCAGAACAAAACAGTTATAGGGTCATGCAGACTGCACTGAGATTTCAAATGAAAGCCAGTGAGACCATCAATATGTGGCGGAGTTAGAGTCCTTGCAAGCAAGGACAGATAGGATGATACATAGAGCTGTTAAAGTTAATCTGTATCTGAAATGGAGATCCCAGGAATAATAATGCCCAATACCTTGCTTAGAGAAACCCTAGACAGCATGCAAAACTAACCCAAAACCAGGATCATGTGGGTTGACACCAAGTCCATGGAGGTGGAGCTACCCAAGCCCTTTAGAGGTCACATCACATTATTATGTGATAGTAATTCTTATTTCCTTGTTCCTTTCTTTTGTAATAGGCTATGGTCATTAGAGAAGTGCAAATTAAAGCAATGCTAAGATTTCATCCTATGCCAGAAAGAATGGCAGTCACCAGGAAATCAAAGCATAACAAGTACTGGCATGTTTGTGATGAAAGAGGATCACTCCGACATTGTTAATGGGAATGTAAACTACTACAACCATTATAGAAATCAGTTTGGAGATTTTTCAAAGAGCTAAAATTAGAAATTCTATTTGATCTAGGTGTTCCCCTTATAGGTATCTCTCATTTAAGGAAGGCAAGGTACAAATAAAGAGTATGTTGGAAACATGTAATTTGTTCTTTTGACATTTACAGTGGATTATAGCTGTTTGTCTTGACTCTCAGAGGAGGCTTTGGACTTGGACTTTTCAGCACCACTGGAACAGTTAAGACATGGGTGACTCTTGGAGATGGACTAAATGTATTTTCATTGTGAGATGAACATGAACCTTTGGGAGCCAGGGGTGGAATGCTATACTTTGAATCTGAACTATTCCCTAAAGACTTGAGAGTTAGAGGTGTACTTGCCAGCCTGTGATTCTATTAAGAAGTGGTGGAACCTTTAGGAGATGAGATCTATTAGAAGGAAGTTAGGTCCTTGGGGGATTGCCCTTGAAAACGATGTCGGTACCTCAGCCCCTTCTTCTATTTTTTTGTTTGTTTTCTGGCTTCTAAGAGGTGACTAGACCTATACTACACACTACTACCATGAGGCACCATGTTGCCTAGAATCGTGGAATATCAGTGAGTCAAAATAAACCTTCTCTCCATTTAAGCTTTTCATCTTAGATATTTTTGTCACAGCAACAGAACACTGACTTAAACAATACCAATAACGATTTATCTGAAGTAAAAATCAAGAAACAAATTTCATTTACAATAGCAACAATAAAAACCCAGGAATAATTTTAATCTAAGAAATAAAAGATATCTGCAGTTAAAAATATAAATTCTTGGTGAAACAAATTGAAGACATAAAAATGGAAAGGCATGCTGTGTTCATGGACTGAAAAAAATCAATATTGAAATCATATTATTCAGATATTTATAGATTTCATGCAATTTTTATCAAAATATGAATGTCACTCTTCACTAGGAAAAATATTCTAAAATTTATGTGGAACTACAACAAATCCCGAATAGCCAAAGCCATCGTGGGCACAAAGGTCAGAGAGGGAGGCATTATGTTACCTGACTTGAAAATATACTACCAAGCCTGATAGTGACATAAAAGCAGCCACGTACACCAATGGAATAGAATGAAGAGGCTAGAAGCAAATCTATGCATTTGAAGTCAAAGGATTTTCAACAAAAGCACCAAGAAAACACAATAGGGAAAGGACAGTCTCTTCAACAAATAGTGTTAGGAAACTGGATATTCATATGCAGACACGGAGAATGATGTCTTCAATAACTAGTACTGGGGAAACTGGATATCTACATCTGGAGAATAAGTGGATGCCTAAAAAGTAGAGGAATATTTGGGGAAGATATGTTCAATATAATTTAAACATTACAAAGATATACATGTATCAGTATCACAGGCTTCCTAATAAATACGTACAATTTTGGGTATCAGTTGAAAAATTATTTACATTAAAAGAGTGATTTTCATCAAGGGCACCACAAAGAGCTACACAGACCATGCTCTGAAAAACTCCAGGAGTTACTCTCCACCATTTGCATAGGACCCCTGCTTTTCATACCCTGGGAGCAGAAGCAGAGGCATGGGAGCCCAAAGACCCTGCTGAAGAATAGAGTAGCTGGTGGCAGCTAAGACCCAAGTGTGAAAATAGAGGGCCATCCACTTCTGCACTAAGGTATCCTTCAGAAGGGACCTTCTTCCATATGCTTATAGTCCTCTATTTTACCAAACTTATGGAAAAGATTTTTTTTCTATAAATATAGTATCAACCTAGCTTGCCTGCCTTCAGGCAATTATTGTAGATAGATTAAAAAAATGTCTGTTCCTTAATTAGACCAAGAAAGCTGAGGGCCCTTGGTGGTTGGGCATGGTACTGACAGAAGCCTTCCCAGATGGTGATTATAAGAAATATCTTATCAGGCTGAGGCAATGAGGGATTTTGAAATCGTGGAGCAAAGAAACTGGAACAGATGGGAATTGCCTTCTGTCAGAGTTATTCCATTAAAAAACAGATATTATTGTTTCATTTGTATGCCTCTGACATTAGATCTTCAGATTTGTAGTCAAATGCCTTTTTCAACAAGTCCCTGAGATAAAAACCTTAGAGTTACTGGAGTATTTTCCCTGCTCCTTCCCCTTCCATGGTAAGAGAGGAAGGTAAAAGGCAGATTGTTGTAGGCCTTGGGGAAAGAATTGTCACCCACAAAAATTGTGAATTCCTGCCAAAAGTGAAGAAAAATCCTGCAAAATCAGGGAAAATTCCAGCAACTCTTCCCTTTGTAACATTTGGTCAAAATTGTCAGTAACATATTGCATAACACAGATAAAAACAGGTTATAGTTTTTATTCTCAGCTTTCTGAATAGCTTGGTCTTAGACCATAGGAAAGGCTGACTTTTTCTTTCAGTATCTTTTCCTGGGGAAACAGATTATTGTCAGGCAATTTCAGAGATTCATGGAAACACAGAATCCCTGAGATAACATCATACCCTAGACAAGTGACTATTCAGTATTCGTATGAACAGTTCTAATAACAAGTAGAATTCACTTCCTTAAAAGATAGATTATTCTTTAGTCCTAGAAATAATAGCTCATTATTCTTCAAATTGCTACGTTCTTCGTTATTTTTCTTCTCCTAAAGATATTTTGAAACTTATATTTTCTGAACTGTAGGAGTCTGTGATTGGAGTCTGTGTCTCATAGCTTTGATATCTAAAGTCTCTGTGAATTTGTT
Source organism: Dasyprocta punctata (assembly GCA_004363535.1). NCBI lineage: Eukaryota > Metazoa > Chordata > Mammalia > Rodentia > Dasyproctidae > Dasyprocta > Dasyprocta punctata. The sequence continues at coordinate 15,954 of RJWM01008953.1, forward strand.
TTCACGATCTATTTCTCTCCTGGCTACTACTTATGTATGTTTTTCTTGTGTGTCTAATTGCCTTCAACTATGTTTTGACATATAATTGAAAGTTGATTTTTGAGACTAAATTCAAGCCCTTGAAAAGAGAACTTTTGCACAGACCAAATAGTTTTATTTGCTTCTGAAAAGTACCTAGGAATGCTGCTTATTAAAGACCACTTTAATTCATGTTCAAAGTTTGCATTTTCTTGGGTCACCCAGCTGATGGATAACTGGTAGGCAAGTATGTGCAGGGACTGGTTACTTCTTGTTCACCACTATCCCCAAAGGGTAGCCACTTAGAGTCGGAGCAGAAAGTAACTGAGACACTTATTACTACTCATCTGGATTTTAGGCTTCAACATTTGTCCCTGTCCTCCAGAGAGCCACAAAATCCATAACTTTGTTTCATATCTCTTCCAGATTCAGCAAATACCCTCAGGCAAATGTAGTCTTGGCACTTATCATCTAGATTTACCTTCATTTCTTCTTACCTCTTCATCAAATAATTACTTTTTATAGTTTGCCAAGTTTATTTTTAGTTGTCCTCACTGGAACAGTTAATCAAAATACTTAGCTTGCTACTGCCAGAAGCAGAGGAGTCTAATATTCTACTAACTTTTCTCCTTAAACCCAGTCTCCCTTCCTGTCCCTTCTCCACAAAGGAACTAAAATTTCTTTCTACTGCACCACTCTGATTATGTCATTTTTCTGTATAAATCCTCGGAAAACATACTGTTAGCTCTAAAACAGAAATCCAGTTTCTTAGTTTAGACAATCAGGTTGCAAACTCTTTCTTTCTTCATTAATTCACTCAGCAAGCATTTATTGTGCACTGAATGTGTGGCCTTTATTAGTCCAGATGCTGCCTATTGTGTTGCCTCTTAGTCTCTTGTCTGACCTCCAAATACACACAGTGCCCTAGCCAAACTCTGCTGTTCATTTTCACAAGAAAGAGTTATGTCAGAACACAGAATTTATGCGTTAGTTCTCTTTTCCCTACAACATGGTCCCATATTCAGGTTTAAATGTATTAAATTTGGATATTAATGGCTATGCTAATAAATTTACTAGACAAAAGCTCAACCAAATCAGAGTGGCATTTTCATATGTTTTAAATTTTCTTTTGGGACGTTCGCTGTGTGAGCCTGATATGTAAGTGCTGGAAATGAATTCATAATTGTCATGAAGTGTCTGGCAGTCTGCATAGTCATAAATGTACGTAGGATCAAAACTTGAGCTTCAGATTTGTTTTTCCTAACAAATGAGGGACTGACTGAAATTTGGTTATAGTGCTGAAATGAACCTGCTTTCAAACAAATCTACTCCCACCTGCTGGCCATTGCCTGAAATACCAGTCAAAGATTGTTGAAAAATACAGTATTACAGAGGTGGACAAATGTGGAAACAAAAGTCTAGTTTTGACGCTAGCCTTTAAGAAACGTTGTATCAATTCCACTTCATTCTCTAAGCCTAATTTTTCACGTGTATACAATTCAGGTGCTTGGATGAAGTGAACTAAAATGACCTTTCTATTTTTGACAAGCAAGAATTTTCTTTACAAGGATGCCTACATGATTTAGGAGCAAGGACATAGCATCAGTTAGAATAGAGATAGTATTAACTGATCTATTCCTTTATGTGATGGTCAGTGATGTACAGTTCTCTTCTTCCTTTCTTCCTTCTCTTGTATCTGTGTATGAAGTAAACACTTCCTGAAATGGAAGGGAGAAAAAGGAGAAAATGAGAAGCAAAAAGAAGATATGAGGATGCTTCGCTATTTAAAAGAAGGCAGAAAACTATGAAACACATTTTAAAAACATATCATTAAGAATTGGATAGAAAAAGAGTGAAATTAGTAAAGAATTAAAATCTTTATCTGTGTGTAACACTCAGTCACTCCTGGTAGTTGCAAGTAATTGAAGAATTTCAATTGCTGGACTCAAGCAGTCCCAAATCATTTAATCAAATATAGAGGTACCTCAGATCACAAACAATTCTTTCCATGATTCTAATCATAAACTGAATTGTACCAGAACTGAATCAAATTTCCCAATAAGATCAACAATGAATTTGATTCAATTCTTGTTCAATTTGGTTTGTAACCAGAATCATGGAAAGAATTAAGTTCATGAACCAAAGGACCATTGGAAAGGGTAAGGACAGCATGTTTGTGTGTGAATATTCTAATTAACCAAGAACAACTTGAAGTCCATTTTGATTTCAAACTTCTAGACAGCATGCCTTAGAAAGTCCAGCACAGGTGAATGTGACTCAGCTACATTTGTTGATTGCCCATCTATCTCATGGACTTCGTAGAGGTGCTTTCTGAATTCATTTTGCCATGGGCCTGAGATAGGAAATATTGAGAGATTGAGTGGAGAGATTCCTTACCCTTTGAGATTACTTTGTTTCACAGGGCAATGTTTACAATAGTGGAAAGAATTAAAGCCTTCCAGTCAAAATGTCAGACTTTTCCACATGATGGAGCTAGAATATTGGAGCACTGGAGTGCCCTGCTGTTTTAGAAGCTAACTTCCTTGAAGATCAGATATATTGCCTTTTGCCTTTTTTATCCTTCTATGGTGTTTCCAAAGAGAACTCACTTCATTTTTGCATTTCCAGACAATGAAATGGGGTCATATCTTGAAGGTAATATCATTTAGGGAAACTGTCCTTTCTGTTTTTTAAGCTTTTCCCTAGGGGGCAAATAGCTCTATGGAAATTTGAAATTTTTCAGGCTACTCTTGAGCTCTTGGAGTTCAACTTCTGTCCTGATGGAAAAGTACTCCTGCTGAACCAGAGAAGTGCCATAACATTCACTGATGATCCAGGAGGAGACGCAAAAAGCACAGTTTGCAATTTTGCAGAGGTACAGGGTGGCATACCCTTAGATGCTGATTCCCAGCCTAGCCCACTAGTATGCAGGGAGTTAGAGCTGTATCTGGATCTGGGGGAACTGCAGAGGCCTATATGAGGAGAAGGCCATTGACTGAATGTAGATAATGGCAATATCCTGAACCTTTTTTAAGGCTTCTGGCATGTGCAGGACGGGCTGAGCTGGCTGCTTCTCAGTCTGGGTAGAGCCAGCCACCAGCCTTACTGAATGCTTGCCAAGTTACAATTTGAAGTTACTGCCTACTAAGTGCACTTCAGAGTAACCTGACATATTCTGGGGATGCTGTGGAGTAGAGCAACTGGATGGCAGCTCCTGGGCTTTGGACTTCTGATTTACCTGTCCTTTCTTCCCTCTTCTTGAGACACATAATATCTTCTTATACTTGAGTGTGAAGTAGCTAACTCCCTACCTAGTTTCTGCTTGCTTTTTGCTTCCCCACACATGCCCTACCATCTTTTTCCCAGTCCACATTTGTCCTGCCCTGCCCTCCTTACTGATAATCTTTGAGGCCAGAGTAGGTATCTGCACTGTGTTTCAGGCAGATGTGCTCTATGACTTATAAGAACCTGGCTCCCAGAGAACAATAACCAGTCCCACCTTGAAATTTCACTCTGGCCTTTACTTCTCTCCCAGTGACCCAACATTGTGCTGGATCTCTTCCTTTGGTAGTCAGTGCTAATAGGTTACCACAAGTGGAGAAGGTAGACAACCTCTTGGGAGGAGTCAGCTAGGGGAGACACTGGCCTTTATGGCTATCCCTTACAAGGTGCTCAGAATGGGAAATGGGTTTCCAGTTGAAATGAGGTCCTGTGCTTCGGCCCACCTGTTTCTGCAGTCATAGGCACTGGGGTACCTTTACTTCTGGTTCTGTGGGTCTACTCCAAGGGACTAAAGTCCTGGGAAGATCTTCCCATTTACTTACTTGGGCCTTTGTGTGTAGAGGGGTTGTGAAACAGATGTAAAGTTAATATTACACACTGCCTTCACATCTGGAAGTTGAGACTGCCTTAAATAGCCTCGCCATACATTTTCTCCCTATTCTGATTCTGGATAAGGTTCCCTAGCCAAACAATCCTTATCAAATGGACCCGGTGAATTTCCTTCTTGACCCTCAGCAGTATATTCAGGTTCCTGCCAAAAATTTATTTAAACAAATCAATCCTATCTGTTAGCCACTTTACCATTTCTAGTACAATATACCTGGCACTGTAATTTAAAGGATAAGAAGTTCATTTTGGTTTACAATTCAGAGAATTCAATTCATGTCTGGTTGGCTACAAGACCGAAATGACATAGTGGAAGGGTATGGCCAAGTGCAACTGCTCATCTCAGGGCAGCCAGGAAACAGAGATAGAAAGGATGAGTCAGGGACAAGAATCCACCATTCCAGGTCATCCCTATCCCCCAGGAACTGGTCAGGTCATCTCCATCTCACAGTGACTGGCCTCTTTTGACAAGAATCTATCTTCTAACAGCATATTCAGCTATGAACTCATCAATGAATTAACCTGCTACCTCCAAGAGTGACACCGTTGGTATTTTAAAATTTTATTTTAAAGAGAAAAAAATAAAAACAAAAAAAATTGCAAGAAAAACAAGAAACAAAAGAGACAAATAAGCAACAATAACAAAAAATCCCCCCAAAATGACAATGTAGGTTTTCAAAACAAGGTGGTAGGAACTTAACAAAGGTTGTTATTTTGCATAGTTATTTTCAAAAGAGTTACTCGGGTTACCAGGTATAGACATGCAAAATTGATCTAATCCTTTGAGTGTTTACAGTTTTGTTCCAAGAACTAGTAGAATAAATAGTACAATCGTCTTAGCTATCTTAAGTGTATATATAAAAATTTATATCTTTTTTCTTTCCCCTTCCTTCTTTTCTCCTTTTCCCTATCCAAGTTATTTTTCCCCTTTGAGCAGTTTCTTACCCATTCACAGTATTTATTGAAGATTGTGGATCTTATTTACTCTTTCAGTTTCTTACATTAGGGAGACAATACAATAATTATACATGTGAGTTTGATTTGTTTCACTTATGAGTATGGTCTCAAGTCACATCCATTTATAAAAGGCTCAATGCGATCCTTCTTATAGCTGAGTAGTACTCCTTTGTATGAAAGTACCACATCTTTTTTATCCATTCCTCAGCTGATGAGCATTTGGGTTGCTTCCACAATTTGGCTATTACAAATTGTGCTCTATAAACATGGCTGCACATACATCACTGTGGCATGATGCTTTCAATTCTCCTGGGAATATGCCCAGAAGCAGGATAGCTGGGTCAAACCCAGGTTTTTGAGGAACCTCCAGATTGATTTCCATACTGGTTGCACCAGTCTACACTCCCACAGACAGTGCAGAAGAGTTAATTTTCCCCCACAGCCCCATCAGCATTTGTTATTGGTTGGTTTCTTGATCCTGGCCATTCTTTCTGGAGTGTGATGGAATCTCAGTGTTATTTTAATTTGCATTCTCTAATGACCATAATGTATCTTGCTATCCTTGAAATAGCTTCCCCTGACATTGGATTTAGCATAATCAAACAAACAAACAAACAAACAAAAAAAAGAGAATAAAACTCAACCCAACAAAATAATGGAAATGATATAGAAGCCCAAAACAAGACCATAGGGAATCAACAATGGCTGCAGCTCTCAGAAGGAGATCTCCCCCAGATGCCACACTGTGTACTGATATTCTCTGAACATATGGTCAGACCACTGGCCCTAGACCTGCAATGTTAGTGAAACACCAAAACTCCATAGGCATCCAGTTGCATTTCATCTTGATAGCTATCATCACACCCTGTGTTTCTCCAGATAAACTGGTCACTTACAGGGATGTGGGGTGGGGTGGTACTTCTTGTTTGCCAACCAGTGTGCTGGAAGGTGCTGGGATCTGGTTGTTCTCAGTCTGTGGTGGCCCACACATGGTGCTGTTTGCCAGACTGGGCTTGTTTGCTGGTGTGGCCATGGTTCTCTCTCTCCTCAGTCCGCAAATGGTGCTGACTCATGGGGAGGGGCTTGGGTCTAGCTGTTCCCTGTGTGGTGGTGGCCTGCGCATGGTGCTAGTTCCCAGACTGGGCTTGTTTGCTCGTCTTTCCATTTTCTAAAATCTTCTTGGATTCCTTTTTTCACAGTACTGTAATTTTCACTGTTTAGGTATTTTACTTCCTTTGTTAGATTGCTTCCTAAGTATTGCACTATTTTAGATGCTATTGTGAAGGGTGTGGTTTCAGTTTTTTTTTTTTTTTTTTTTTTTTTTTTTTTTTTTTTTTTTTTTTTTTTTTTTTTTGCGGTACCAGGGATTGAACTCTCAACCTTGCACCTGCCAAGCAGGCACTTAAGCCACTAAGCCAAACTCCCAGCCCTCACTTATTTCTCTCTCAGTGAGTTTGTTGTTTGTGTATAGGAATGTTATTGATTTTCGTGTGCTAACTTTGTATCCAGTACATTACTGAATTTGGTTATTGCATCTAGAAGTCTTTCAATGGAGTTTTGGGAATCTTCTATGTAGAGTATCATGTCATCTGCAAATAATGATAAATCAACTTCTTCCTTTCCTAACCTTATTCCTTTAATTTCTCTCTCTTATCTGATTGCTCTGAGTAATGTTTCCAGCACTATATTGGACAGGAGTGGTGATAGTGGACAGCCTTGTCTTGTACCTGACTTTAGCATGAAAGCTTTCAGTTTTTGACCATTTAACATGATGATGGCTATTGGTTTGTCATAGATGGCTTTTATCAGATTGAGGTGAAGACCATCTATTCCAATTTTCCATAGTGTTCTTACAATGCATGAGTGTTGGACATTGTCAAAAGCTTTTTCTACATCTCTTGATATGATCATGTGATTCTTATTTTTGGCTCTATTGATATGGTGTATTACATTTATTGATTTGTGTATGTTGAACCATCCCTGCATTCCTGGGATGAATTCCACTTGATTATGGTATATAATCTTCTTGATAACTTACTGCACTCTGTTTGCCAGTATTTTGTCAAGGATTTTTGCATCTATGTTCATTAGGGAGATTGGTCTGTAGTTCTCTTTTTTGGTTGGAGCTTTCTCTGGTTTTGGCATTAGGGTAATACTTGCTTCCGAGAATGAGTTAGGGAGAGTTGTTTCCCTTTCAATTTCATTAAAGAGTTTGAGGAGTGCTGGCATTAAGTCTTCCTTGAATGTTTCATAGTATTCAAGTATGAATCCATCAGGATCTGGGCTTTTCTTTGTTGGTAAGGTTCTAATTACATTTTCAATTTCATTAATTGAAATTGGGTTATCAGCAGTTTTACATCTTGATCCAGCTTTGGTAATTACTATATTTCAAGGAATCTGTCCATTTGTTCTATGTTATTGAACCTATTAGAGTAAAGCTTTTCAAAGTAGGTACTGATCTTCTGCATTTTCACAGGGTCTGTAGTGACTTCACCCTTTTTATCTCTTAGTGCATGAATCTGAGTTTTTTCTTTCCTTTTTTTAAAATAAGGTTATCTAGGGGATTATCAATTTTATTTACTCTTTCAAAGAACCAACTCTTTGATTCATTAATTCTTTGTATTGTTTTCTTAGTCTCAATTGCATTAATTTGTGCTCTGATCTTTGTCATTTCCTCACTTTTTGGCTTTGGGCTTGAATTGCTCTTCTTTTTCTAGATGTTTGAGGTGTAGCATTAGGTTGTTTATTTGTGTTCATTCAGGTTTCCTGATGTGGGAATAATAAATTGCAATAAATTTCCTACTGAGAGCTGCTTTCATTGCATCCCACAGGTTCTGGTAGGTTGTGTCTGCATTTTTGTTTGCTTGTAGATATTGTTTAGTTTTTTCTTTTATTTCCTCTGTGACCCATTGATTGTTCAGGATTGTGTTATCTAATTTCCATGTGTTTATGTCATTTTTGCAGTTTCTTTTGCCACTAATTTCTAGTTTCATGGTACTATGATCAGATAATATGCATGGGATAATTTTGATACTTTTGCATTTACTTAAGCATATTCAGTGGGGTAATATATGGTTTATTTCAGAGAATGGCCCATGTGAAGCTGACAAAAATGTATATTCTGATGTTGTTGGGTGGAACACTCTGTGCATTTCTACTAGATCCATTTTTTCACAAGTTTGATTCAGTTCTGTTATTTATTTGCTGATTTTTTGTCTGGTTGATCTCTCTGTGTCAATAGGGCATTAAGGTCTCCCATTATAGTTGTGTTATTTTTATTTGATATTTAATTTCTATTAATATTTGTTTTGTATAGCTGGGTGCTCCCATATTTGGTGCATATATATTTAAGATTTTTATGTCTTCCTCTTGAAATTTCCCGCTATTATGTAGTGACCTTCTTTATCTCTTTTGATCATTCTTGGTTTGAAGTTCACATTGTCTGCAAACAGAATAGCTACCTCTGCTTTTTTTTAAGGTTCCTGTTGTATGAAGTATTGCTTTACATCCTCCCGACTTTCAATCTATGAATTTTCTTTTGTGTTAGATGGATTTCTTGTATACAGCATATGGTTGGATGTTGTTTCTTGATCCATTCTGCTGGTCTGTTTCTTTTAGTTGGTGAATTGAGGCCATTTATATTAATGGTTATAGGTGATGTATATTGGCTTATTTTTGTCATGTTATCTTTCTGCTTTTGGTTCTTTGTCTTTCTCTTCTGTTTAATTGTTTGCTCTGCTTGGTTTTTTTTTCTTTCTGTTGGTGTTCTTGAAGTCGTGGTTATTTTTATGTCTATCTAGAATATTTTTCAGTATTCTTTGTAGGGTTGGTTTGGTGGTCATGAAATTCTTCAACTGTTCTTTGTCATGGAAGTATCTTATTTCTAGATAAATTTTGAAGGATAGTTTTGTAGGGTATGTCTATCTGGGTTGGAAGTCATTTTCTTTTAGGATTTGAAATACTTCACTCCATGCTCTTCTTAAGTTGATTGTTTGTGTTGAGAAGTCTGTGATTCTGGTGGGCTTTCTTTTATAGGTGATTTGTTCCTTTTCACTAACAGCTTTTAATATTCTGTTCTTATGTTGAATTTCTGGGATGTTGATTATTATATGTCTGGCCATAGATTTATTTCAATTATGGCTAATTGGAGTTGTATATGCTTCCCTTATCTGCATGTCAGTTTCCTTTCCCTGTTTGGGACATTTTCTGCTATTATTCCTGTAAACAGTCTTTTTTATATCATATTTGTTGTCACCCTTTTCATTTATACCTATCAATTTATATTGTTTTTCTTTGATTTGCCTTGCAACTGTTGAATTGTTATTTCCTGATTCCTTGTTAGTTTTAAAAGATCTTTCTTTTCCTGTTCACTAGCTGCAATCTTGTCTTTGAGGTCTGAAAGTCTATGGTCACATTCTTTCAGGTGGTTTTGCCAGCTTTTAATGGAATTTTTGATTTCCTGAATATCTCCTAGAATCTGTTTCATGCATTCTAATTCTTTCTTAAATTGTTCATTCAAGGTTTCCATCCTTTTGCAGGGCTTCTCTATGTTTTTTAACTATGTCTTCTTTAGATGTGTTCAGCATTTCTTTCATTACCTTTATCATTTTTTGTTTTACCTGGAAGATTATTTCTGATCTGATTTCCTTTACAGCTTCATGGAGGTGTTTCTTTACTTTAGTTGCTATCATTTCAGAAGTTTCAGGTTTGTAACTTACACTTTCTTCTACATCCATGTCTCCTAGGCTTGCTTGGGATGGCCTGGAGGTTTGAGATTACATTTTGCTCTTTCATTTTGTCATTTTGTGTATTCCCTTGGGGCAGCCAAATGCAAAGTCTTTTGTGTTTCTTGGGTTCAGGATGACTGTCTGTACTTGAGGGGGTTTCTCCAGTTGATTGGGGTTCATTAGGCAGGCCTTATCAGTTCCCAAGTGGCAATCAGAGTCTTCCCTAATGTGTGGAGTATGCGTGGCAGACCTTCAGCATACCCCACATGGTGCATGGAGGCTCCCTGGCTGATTGGGTTCATGGGGTGGGACTCTATCAGGTTCTATGTGGCCACCAAGCCTGCACAGCTAGGTGGAGTGTGCTCTGCTCGCCTTCAGCACTTGCCACATAGCACACCAATGTTCTCCCGCTGCTTGGGGTCACTGGGCAGGGCCCTACCAGGTCTGGAGTGTCCCCGCCTGCTTGGGGTTGCTGGGCTGGGTCCTACCAGGTTCCAAGCGGCACACCAAGACTACACATCTGGGTGGAGTATGCTGTGAGGGCCTTAAGCTGGTCCCACGTGGTGCACCAAAGCTCCCCTGCTTCTTGGGGTCACTGGGCAGGGTCAAAGTGACTCCTTTGATCACATGATACTTTTGAGGGGCATCTTAGCTCTAAACCATAGCATCATTATTCATAAAAAAGAACATATCTCATCTTGTTGATAGTACAAAGCCTGCTTTCTACAGCCTCTCATTTTTCATTTAGTTCTGAAATACAAACTATATATAGCTCTAGAAGGCATGCTGCATGTTCTCCTGACCCTTGAATGTTTGAGAACAATAGATGGATGTGCATTTCATCTGCTTAGTTTTGAATGTCATGTGTTTGACCTTCCTTATAATCTTAGATAGAAATCTGTTCCTTAACAGTATAGTGAATAAGAAATCATTAAAACATTTGTCATCCCACAGCATGACTCAACTATGACCAAGGACACTTGGCCAGTTTTAGCTAATTTATTGTTATGGTTTGGGTGAAAATATCCTCCCTGATGTGTTCAGGGGAGGGGTTTCTGGAAGGTGGTTAGATCATGGAGCACTGGACTCATCAATGAATAAATAAATTGAAGAGTTCATGGCTGTGCTACTAGGAGATGGGGCCTAGTTGGAGGATGTATGTCACTTTCAGTGTAACCTAGAAGGGTACATATTTATTCCCATCCCATCCCCCCAACCCAGCTCCATCTCTCTCTCTCTCTCTCTCTCTCTCTCTCTCTCTCTCTCTGACTTGTTTGTTTTCTCTGTGTTTCCCAGCTGCCATGATGTGAGCAGTTCTCCTACGCCATGTCTTTCCACTATGGTGTTTCTGTATTAGAGTCAGCCAACCATGGAACGAAATCTCTGAAACTATGAGCTAAAGTAAACCTTTCTTCCTTTAAGTTGTGTGTATCAGATATTTTGCCTCAGCAACAGAAACGTGACTAACACAGAAAACTGGTATGAGAGAAGTGAAGTCTTTGCTGTGATTATCCCTGACCTTGTGGTTCAGAAATCTTTGGCACTGATTTGCAGGAAGAGTTTGGAGATATAGGTTAGAGAAGCCCTAAAATGCTATAAGTAGAGCTTGATGAGCAATTCTATTTAGTACTCAGATCAGAATGCTGATAAGAGTGGACAGTAAAGATCATATGCATGAGATTTCAGATATGAATGAGGTCTCTACTAGAAATTGCACTAGAAGCCATGTGCATCACATTCTGGAAAAAAAAAACACACTTGTATACATTCTGTCCATGACCCAAGACTGCAGAAGGCTGTGTTTAAAGGTGATAAACTAGTTTTTCTGGTAGGGGAAATTTCAAGGCAGCACAACATTCAGCCAGTGACATAAATATTGCTTGCTGCTTGTTGTGGCCCATATCTAGATATTCCCCCAAAGCCTCAAGCACTAGTAGGAGGGGCATTTGGGAGGTGGCTGGTTCTAGCATGTGCAAATATGAATTATGGGAGTGCAATACCATATTAGCCCATTGATCAGATTATTACAATTCTGTGCATGGTTGAATGGATTTACTGAAGATAAAAACCCCATCCTAGGTGTGAGTGGCACCAGCCAATAGGTTTGTAGCCTGAATGAAACAAAAAGGAAATAAAACGAGGAAGGTTGCTACTTGCTGCTTCCCAAATACTATGCCATGGATTGTTTCTCTTCTGCCATGCTACCCTGCCTTGAAGACAGCTGACTATGGACTGAAACCAACTACAAACTGTGAGCAAAAAACAAACATTTCCTTCTTTAACTTATGGTCATCAGGTATTTTGTTCCAGCAATAAAAATGTAACTAAGATACTGTTTTAGCAGATTTAGAGTGAGAATTAGGAGCAAAAAGCAGAACAGAGATATTTGAAAACTTTGCAATTTGGTCCATAAAGGGATTATATATAAAGTATGGCCAAAGAAAATGTGTTTGAGGGCATCTCAGGAATTAACCAGAACACAGTCATAATAAGATCAAAGTTGTAAATGTGTAACTCTTTAGAAAGACTGTTCTCATAGAAGGGCACCAGAGTATGCTGATCACATAAGGCCAGCTAGGCTAATGTTTCCCCACACTCAGTCATCTAGGCATTCAGAGGCCACTGCTGCTAAGGATCAAGGAGTCACGGCTATTGTTCATGCTGGCAGCAGACTTTGGAATCTTTCACTTGATACTGGTTTTGTAGGCACACAGGATGGAAGTGTTGTGGGGTCACAAGGACTTTCACCTATATTTGAAAGGAAAGCCTGGAAGGCCAGGCAATATAAAGGGGATTCAGTCCCTGTCTGGAGCCCCTGAGAGGGTAATGTGTGAAATTGTGAGAATAAAGCTGAAGTACAGTAGAGACCCCAGGAAGTTGGAGACATCAGGAATGTGGGACATCTGACAGGAAAAGCTGCAGGGAGAGAGCAGAGCCAAAGCAAGGGAGCCTATATGGACTTTAACCAGCAAGATCATAGAGGTGATATTGTCCAAGCACTTTGGTGCTAACATCTCAGCACTGTGTACCCTGAATGCTGGATATGAAGTTACAGAATTTTGTGTGTCCTCTGCTGGGTTTTAGTTTTGCTTGATTCAATTCCTCCTTGTTATTTTCCTATCTGTCCCTTTTGGAATGGGACTATTTACAGTTTTCCGTTGTATATTGGTCATATTTAACTTGTGTAGTATTTTTACAAAGGCTCATTGTTAAGTTTACCTTGAATCTCAGTGGAAACTTTGGACTTTTGAGAAGTGTCAAGTGGACCGAATACATTTTGCATAGTGAGATAGACACAAGCCTTTGAGGTCCATGGGTAGAATTCTATAATTTGGATGAAAAATGTTCCCCCCCAAAATTCTCATGTGTTTACAGGTAAAGAAATTCTCACATGTTTACAGGTAAAGGTTTTGAAGGTGATTAGATTATGACTTGTTTAGCATGATCATATATATATATATATATATACATATATATATATGTATATATGTATTTCTCACCTACGTTGAACACATGGGCAACAGTATTATAATTCATGCCTGAAAAAGGTATCTTCTCTGTAAAGCACATCACAAGTTTCATGTGCTTAGTACCATTTTATGGCACTTTAAGGCTAAACTAAGGGGTTATTTTAAAGACAATGAAATTATTAACAAAAGTGTAAACATTGAATATCCTTCTGCTAAATATAAAAAAGTACATAAGTTTATAACACAAAACCTGAGACCAAAAGGCAGAACACTGCCTTGTGCAAACTCAGTTTGGAATATGTGTATCTGAAAACTCAATTTTTCTGTTTTATACATGTTCACATAAAGTATTCTGAGTATTAATTCTGGAGTTACAAAATAAGTTTGCAAGTGGGACAATTCTCCTATGCGTAATCAACAAATAATAAGGATATATGTAGAATCAACAAATAATGAGGACAGACTATCTGGTGTTAACTTCTCATCTCCTTTGGAATTCCAGATGTTTGTTATACCCAAAGAATGATTTTCACATCTCAGAGTGCACAATGTTAGACTCTTGAGGAAGGCAGTAAATGGAACTTACACCTCCTTTACAGGCTTCAGGCAGTTGGTTTAATATGCTCCCACTTGCTTGAACTACCAGTGGTTCATGCAGGACTATCCCAACAAGCAACTTGTACCAGTGATAGAAGAAGAGGTACATATAGTCATGTATGTACCACTGGTGGTTCAAGTTGCCTGGCAGCGAGACATACAAATTATGGTCCCACTATGAGCATGTTAATTGATAAGCATAATGGGATTTTCTCAAAGAACTCTTAGTTGAGATACAAAGTGACCGACATTTAGGTGGTTGGTCTAAATTTATGCTTTCTAGGACATGTACTTCTGTACATCAATGGAACACACATCCGTCAGTTGCCTTTATTGGCCATAAAGGGGGATACCTCTAAAGGCCATGTTATTGATGCTTGTTTCACCATGTAACCATCTCCCTTCTGGCTTCCTTAGGAAGTGAAGACAAATCATTTCTTAGAACTCTCTGGAAATTTCAGTCATTGTCAGGATTTCACATTGATGTGAAAACATCAAAAAGTCAATTATGGTCCAAGGTCCTAATTAATATTAGTAATTATGTAGTGTTTTAATAGTTGGTAAAATTGAGAGGGCCTCAGATGACTTAAGTGCAAGTTCTGCTCCTCACTCCATGCCTGCAGGGAAGGATTTGTAACCAAATAATGACCACCTTGTTAAATAGACTAGCTGTAGTTACTCTATATCCCTAATTAAAGGAATTTCATTTCTCTACCAGTCTGTCAAATTATTCAAATAATCCAGTCACATTATTCCCCAGAAAAAAGGGTCACCTCATCGTGTTTCCTACAGACCCTGGTTGTTCACTGTGCTCCTGAATATAATCCATGTGACCCTGTGTGGAATCCTGTGTACTTCTAAGGGCTGTAAATGTATGTCATTAATAACCTGTAATTTATCTTATTTTTCCAGTGATGTAAGTCAGATATTTGCCTTTCTCCATATTCTTAAGTTAGGAATCCTTTCTTCACCAATAGGGTGGGAAATGAGAAGCAATCACAACAGGAACACAGGATGATGGGCAAGACGCAAAGTGTAGACAGGGAAGATGCTTGTTTGAATTTGAATTTTAGCTTGTTCTCAGGGTATGTGTGTGTGGAGCGGGTATGTGTGTTGAGGGGATCAGGGGGACTTTTTTGATACTTTGGATAGAAATGATAGACTCAGATTTAAACAGAGACCAGTGTTCTGACTAAATAATTGTTAGACTATTATGACTAAATAATTGTGTAGCTTGAGATGAGTGTATTTTCATAGTTACCCTTGTGAAAATTTGAAGACGCAGTTTTATGTTTCTGTTTGATTTCAAGCTTTTTTTGGGGGTATGCTACTATCTGAAAGTGTTAATCAGTGAGGCATTTACACGTAGATCACACAGAAAATATATAGTTGTTTTGGCCACAGATCCTGCACAATGGCACATGACTAAAGTGTGATTGGAAATATATACAAATACAATTATATTCATGCATACACTTCAGAATATTGTAAAATAAAATTTGTGATTAAAATAATAATCAAAAATAAATTATTATATGGCAAACAAGAGATGAAGATGTACTAAGAGTGAAAAGGTGTAGTTAGGCAAGGTTAGAGCACAGTCTTGCAGTTTCTATAGTCTGCAGGATACTTCTAATGCACACACACACACACACACATACACACATGTGCACGTGCACATGCACACACACACAGTGGGATTTGTAGGGACTTGATTTCTTCATTGGCATGGAAAGATTCTGCAAGACCCAGTGTTGTTCAAGGTCTGTACTTATTTATTTATTTATTTATTTATTTATTTATTTATTTATTTTGTGGCACCAGGAATTGAACTCACAACCTCGCACCTGCCAGGGCAGGCGCTTAAGCCACTGAGCCGAACTCCCAGCCCTCAAGGTCTGTACTTATTTACAAGCAACTTTAGGCAAATGGCACTACTAACTACCTCGAAAGTCTTGGGTGAGTGAATGCATCAGAGATCTTTGAAAATCTGGCTCCTTGTATTCACCCAAGACACTTTCAGGATGGAAGCACAAAGTTAGAGAAATACTAGCTTCCAGAAAATATGCCTTTGTTGAGGCAAGCCCAAACCTCCAGAATCTGAAATGGCTTCACTTGGTGAAGGCTGTAAACATATGCTATGTGAGCAAGGTTGCTCCTCTGCATGAAATGCCATATGTGCAGACCTGAAAGCAGAGGTAGGTGCACAAGGACGATATTGACAGGGTTTGGACAACAAAATGCCCAAGTGCAGCATAGGTAGGGGAAATATGACTTGAGCTAAGAACACAGAGTAGTTAGGTCAGTTGAAGACGACAGTAAGGATGGAAGGTTACCTAGGTAAATCAGGTACAGATATAAGAAGCACTCCACTAGCCAGGAGAGTTTTATCCCTGATGACTGCATAGTGGGACTCTTTAGAGTGATGAAATACATGGATTTTTATAAAAGATTCTACCTGCCTGCTTCCTCTCCTCTCTACTTCTCAGAATACTTGCCCCTCAGCCTCTCATCCTATCTGATAACATGCACCAAATCTTTGTGCCTCACCTTCTGGATAAATCATGGGTGGGAAGGTACAGTCTTCCTTACTGCTGTGATTCTGGTTGACTCCTCAGTAGATGGGAGGAGGGATGAAAAAGGCGTATGCACCTGTGAATGGACATGTCTGCATGTGTGCAGGAGAAAATGAGGCCTAGGAAAGGTAATGGTGAGGTGTTCTCTGCTGGTTGTTTTCGGAAAAGCTGTGTAGCATTTACTGAGGGCCAGTGTATTTTCTGTTAAAGACAATTACGCATATGAAGCTGTGGTTCAAAAGATTTTAGATGAGGTCCTGACAAGATATGGTAGGCATCTGTAGCCAAGTTTCAAATGCTTGAGGCCTTTTGAACAATTTAAGCCTTCATGTTAGGTGGAATAAAACTGAGACTCAGCAAACCAGTCTACCCAGCAAACTGACTAGTAGCACATCTCTGGATCTCCACCTCTATCTCTCCAGATCCTACCTTCCTGACCCTGAAGAGACCTATAGAGGGGCCCTCCTGTATAAAATTCGATAATCTGGGCCTGTTTTCTGCCTCTGGAATGTCTCTTACTTCTTTGTTTGCTTTCACATGCAAGGGACCTTCTGCTGTCTTGCCACTGTACTGTGAAGGCACCAAACCCAAAGTATACTCCTTAGTGTGGTTAGAGTCATGAGTGTATTGACTGAAGGGTGCCGTGCTTCTTAAAATAGAGTTTTCTGCTCAGCATATATAAGAATGGCAAAGAACACACATTCTTTGGAACCTGGGCACTCGCCATACTCACTTTACTTAAAACAGAGTGCATAGTCTCTGTGCAGTCTACTTTCCTTACTCAGGTCTCAGGTGCTTCTGTCTATCCCCAAGCCTTCAACTCCAACAGGGTTTTATTGATGCTATTTCTGGTAAACATCTCAACTCTATTTTAACCTGTTGATTGATCACAAATCCCCAAATCAGGCTTTAGACATCTTGCTCCTGAATTACTGCACTTTGAAAATCAAGGCCATCAACTTGGCCCCTGAATTTGGAGGTGGGACACTCGACTGCTGCTTTCTCACTGTTTTCATTGCTTCCTCTAGAATGTGAGTACCTAGGATAGAGCCCAAAGTTTCACGGGTAAGTGACTGGGGAATTGGAAGCTGGGGTAGAGAAGGCAGAAGGCAGACTCTTTTAATTACTTTACTATACAAAGACGGTAGTGCCTCTTCTTAGAGGGCTCTGTAGGGAGGAAACAAACACTACTGAGGGAGAGAGGTCTGGACTTAACGGGAATTTGAATCAATTAGACCAAATGGTGGTAGATGTTACAGTAGTAGCTATTTTATTTCCTGCTTTCCTTATTCCCAAGTTTTTCAGCAAAGGCAACCCAACAACTTTTTAAGTATACTATGCACCTTCTTCCTATTGTTTTATGGTCAGATTGCCATCTCTGAAGGGACCCAGGGCCAGGAGTGGGCAGCAAGGATAAAAGCAAACCTCTGAGAATTATTATATATGTAGTTAGCCCACATTATCTCTGAAGCATCTTGCTACACTTATTCAAAGAGATTGATTTCTTCACACTTTATAACTTCCAGTTGTTTTGGCTTGAAAAAACTGGGATATATGAAAAAAGGTAGGTCTTTGAATTAATTTGGCCAAGTAGTAGATGAAGATAGGAAGGAAAGGCTTGTTTTTTCGATATAAATCACACTATAAGCTCTGTGTTTGGGATATGTATGTGCGTGCACTCATTCACATGAGTGTGGAGGGAGGCCCATAGATGGAATAGTTGCATTCTGGATGATATACAGAAGCAGATAAATTTGCCTAAGTGTTATTTTTGGATGATGACATCAGCTGAGCATTGTCCTCTTGTCTCTGAGGACACTATTTTTGCCTTACCCATCACTAACTTTGCCTTCCTGAATTCCTCAGATCAGTCAGTAATACGGGGCTGAGGCCATCACTCCAATCTACAGCTGGGAGTTCACGAACAGGGCTTGCAGAATAGATGTCATATGTGGGAGAAGACAATAAACCAGAACAACATGTTGTGGGGTGTTTGTCCTTGAAGGCTGTTACCAGGTCAGTAACTGTGGCACACTCTAGAGAGGAGACCCAGAGCAAGGAGCAGGAGAAGAGGAGCAGACACTGTGGAGGCAAGATGCAAGTTACTAAGAGGGGGTAGCTCAGAAAAAGGATTACTTTGGTAGATTTACAGTTTGATTCTTTAAGAGAATGAGACTATAGGAATCAAGGAGTGAGCAGACTAGGTTATGTTAGTTGAATTTACATAAAAGGAAGAGAGATGCAGTAGGAGAGTAAGAGCTGATATTGAACAGAGATGAGTAGGGAAGCAAGGACAAAAAGGAAGAGGGATGTGAATAAACACTTTTGGATTGTAAGGTAAAGTACTGCCTGGATAAATAGCAGTCAGTATGTTTACAGTATCTTAAGGCCCATTTGAAGCACTGCCTGCTCCACAGGCAAACTGAGCACAAGCCTATCTCCCAGCTCTGTCAGGTCTGCATGGCAAGTGGTGCCCAAAATTGGCACATGCCTTATGAAAGAGCTACAAGTTTCCATTCTAATACCTATTTTCAGGCAAGGCCTCAGGGAAACTGGGTCAAGCGTTTTAGAGTTTGGTACTCCAGAACTCCATGTGACACGCCCCAACAGGCTTCATACTACATTTCTTCTTGAGTCAGAATAGAATTTCAAGCCTTAATCAATTCCTCCATTTTCCCACTCTACAAGTTCACAGCCATAATGACTGTGCCTTGATTAGGTTCAAATAGTAGCTTTGTTACTTTATTAAGGATTATAATGGTGAGAAGAGGATGCATAAGAGCCAGAGAATGTAAGCAAAGCTGTTTCCTTCTGGGTGAGAGAACTGAGTTGCTACAGTGCTATGAAAAGCAGTTCTCTGAGGGCCTCCTCTACTAATACAACTTGTGTGACATAAACACCCAGATATTGTAGGGACAGGGAATGAATGAATGCTTTAATCTAGTCTTTCATATACTTGTTCCTTAGGCACTGGCACTATGATGAATGCTAGAAAATGAAATGCTTGCTCCCAACACTATTTTTGACTCCCCAGATTTTTCAGAGAGGACAACACTCCAAAAATGATACTTAGGCACTTTATCTGGAGGCTTCTCTTCTGACTACACTTTTAAAGATGTAGGTATGTGTTTTATTTACTAAGACAGAATACCTGACACCCAAAATTAGAGGAGGAGGTTTATTTCAGCTCACAGTTTGTAGAGGTTTCAGTCTATAGTCAGCTGTTCCAAAGTAGGGTGGCATGGCAGAAGACTATCACACAGGTGAAATAACACTTCGTGGCATGGAAAGCAGTGGGCAGCAAAAGCAGCAAGCTACAAGTGATGGTAGCAGCCCTCTTTCTGTCCCTTATATTCGATCCAGGCTACCTTTCCTATGGCAGGTAGCACTCACACCCAGGGTGAGACACCCTTAATCACAGCAGCACATCATTGGGCCTAGTGTCAAATCCTTAATTCCAGAGTCACACACCCTAAATCCAGTCACCTCCAAAAAGCCCCACCTATGACCACATGAGTCTTTGGTAGGACATCTAGATATGCCATGACAGTATATCATAGCTAAGTTCTAATCCTGACCACTGATAGCATACGGGTTGGCTCCTCTGGGCAGATAGAGGTAGAAGTACTCTTTTTGCTGGACTACATTCCTGTGCCAAAGTACATGGCTTGATTAATCATACGTGGATGGCATTTCAGCTTCCTTTTGCTCCTTCAATCAGGAGTCCTTGGACAGGGCTCACATACACTAACATGTTCATATTTGCAATTCACTCACACTAATATGTGCACACTTTAACAAGCTCATGCAAATGTATTTATACATTCTTTCACACAGATGAATATGCTCACATTCATATGAGTGTTCACAAACTGACTCACATACATACTCACGTGCACTAACAGACAAGCTCATAAATTCTCTCAAATATACTCATATTGAAAACATCACATAAAACATGTTTAAAAATTCACTCATACACACAAACATGCTGATATCCATACATGTGATCATACTCTCCCTTAGCCAAATGAACATGAACATTTACTGAATCAAACAGTTGTATCCATATTAAAACACTCATAATTGCACAAGCTCACGTATTCACTCTCCAACATGGGCACTGTTATATAAAGGAGCCAAAGATGACCTTTTATATTGACCCTATGTTGTTTACTTCTTTACAGCTGGTTGGGACCTATTAGCTCAAAAGCCAGCTGGTGCTGAACTCGAATTTTACATAGTCAGTTGTTATAAATGTATCCCAAAATAAACAAAATTTTAGCCATTCAGAGCCTGTTTTGCATTCTCTGCAAAACTGCAACTAACATCTGTTACCCATAGATAAAATGAACCTTATAGCTGTAAAAGACCTTGAGTCACTGAAGTTCTTTAACACTTTCTGACCCAGAGACCTTCTGTCATGCTGCTGAATGACATCATCTAAATATGCAGTTCTCCTCTCTGATTTCAAGACTTCTTTGGGAATTCTTTTGCCTCCTTCTAGAAAATTTTCTGTTGTGAGGATGTCCTGCTCATGTAAACCTGTGAGTGTTCTTCAAATAAAGATTATCATAGTCAGATTTTTCCCCCTCGTTCAGTCCCTGATTTTCTTGAACTCACTGCAAGTGATGTTGAGAACATGCAAAGATTTTGAAGTTGATTAGGAAATTGATATGGAGCTCATCCAGTCAATAGATCAATCAATTGATGAAATTATCCAAGATGGGTTCAAGTGATACGGACTAAAAATTTGGAATACCTTCAGTTGCTATGATATTGCTTTGTGCAATATTCCACTTTTTATTTTGCATGCCCCTCCCAAGTGCCTCATTAGGCCAAACAGCAGTAGCACTATCATTTGAATGAACCAATGCCATTTCAACTGACTTTTGCAGTTAGAAGTATGGAACTTCATGAGAAAGGTCAGCCTGCACTGTGGGACTAAATAGAAAAAGGAGAAGATTCCATAATTCAGCACATCCCTGGCCCCTTGAGGAGGTATAGCAGGAGGAGCTCCCCATGGCTGGTGATTTAGAGTATCTGAGAAAACAGCACACCCCTCTCTTTGGGGACTACTATGGCAGGTTGGCAAGTAAATGAGCTAATAAGGTAGAGATACCAGGCCAAGGCTGGTCACTTAAGCACAGTTGGGGGAGAAACCTTTATAAAGTTAGTATGACTATATCATTGTTTGAATTAGCTATTGCAGAAGACATTATTCTATGTCCTCCTTTGAAGATATGTACATGTACAATCTCTCCAGGATTAATGTATTCACTATGCATTGCAAACATCTACTAATAAATGAGGAATATGTTGAGACCCAACTTGGTGAATTATACTACAGTTTATACCAAAGAAGTCATAGAGGAGGCAAAAACTGAGCTAAAGCCAACAAAATAACCAAGCCACTGAAACAAGTAAATTTGTTGAGGAAACTCCTCAGAATTTTGAAATGATCTAGCCTATCCTTTCTATTGACAAGCACAAGACAGACAGGCCATGACTTTTTTTCCTCATGGAGTAATAAAATGGATTGTTAATTGAGGACTAACTCAGCAAAGAGATTTTTTACATAAAGCCATTAGGGACCCTACCATACTGACAGAAATCAAGGCACTGAAATGCTGCACAAGAGGAAAATATTACAAAGAAGAGCCCCATCAGAACTGTAAATTGATTCCACTATCTCTCACTGCAGTGGAAAAAGCTATTAGTTATACTTTAATTATGGTGATTACTAACACAGGCCTTTTAATCACTTATCCATGAAAGACATCAACCTCTGCTAATGCTGTTGAGAGGTTAACAAAACAGTTTTTCAAGCTTTTGGGAGTACTACTAGTTGCATACTCAGATAAAGCGTCCCACAAAGCACATAGAGCAATGAACCCTAAAATTATCTTACCACAATAGGTGTCATAAAAAGATACAATAGGCTTTTCAAACAAAGGCTATGGAGAATACTTACAGGGCAATGCCCATGGATTAGTTGATCATGCACCTATGCCTTAATAATACCATATTTAAATGATGAATCTGGTGCTTAGCATTATGAACCACTAGTACTAGCAAACCTGTTGTGACATCTGCTGGTGCATTCACCCATACCAGACACAATTCAATTACCAGTTTCACCAACAAGAAAGTACTGACATGGTTAACCATAGAAAAGGGAAGTCAGTCTGGTACTTTCACTTTTCCCTTCTCCATCATAGAAAACCCAGAGCATAGCCACTTTCTTCTTGATTTTGAGAAGTACTTGATGTGAATCAGTGATTCTGGAACCATTTTCGGCCTGAATCTACTCATCATTCAACATAAACCAACCTCTTTCTCACTACTATGTAGAGAGAAATCCTCAATCTCCTATCCCTGTACTTTGCTCAGTTAAAGGTTCTGTGGAATAAATCTGATCCTGAAATCTAGGAGAGGGAACCAAACCATTCCCACATCAGATAACACCATTTGGGTGCTAGTCAGTGGACAGGAGAATTCCCTACTTCTAGCCACAAGTGACCTCTGACTTTCACTCCTATTCTACTATTTTGACCCTTTCTTACCTGAGAAATTCCTCATCATCCATATCTACTGGATGTCCACTACATACTTATTGGTGGATCAACCTAATTCCGGTAATCTATTCACTACTGGTGACAAAATATATCTAGAAACAACACACTGCATACATAGCACAGGAAGACATGCAACATGATCATATTAGTGACTTTTGGAACCATAATCTTAACTATTCAAATTGGTCAGTCCTACTGACATGACCACAAACACCTACACTGAAGCAAACATGAATTCTACCCATATTACCACTGACAGCAACCACTCAGCACTGCTTTCTATGCCTGTGGGGAAACTTTCACTTCAAATCCGATAAGCTCCATTATTATTCCCTAGTATCACAAAATACAGCAGTGGGTCACTACCTATAAAATCTCACTTAAGGAATGCTCAGAGAGTACATACTCAATTTTACTACCAGAATGCTTGTGATTGCTGCAATCAGATCAAAAATGCAATTCAAAGCCAATATCAACCATTTCCAAGGACTTACAAAGATAATATTGTATGTTGGATACTGACAAATGTAAACCCTGCCAATAACATGCTTTTAAAACTATTGGTTTCTTTTCCTATTAACTATAAGGATCTCTCTCCTCTTCAGTACAAGCCCCATTTATTAAGGTCTAAAAAAAGTTGCAGCTCAGTGGCCAAAAGCACCTTACCATGGACTTCTTTCCTGGTTTTTAATAAATAAATAAGGGAAGGAAAAGTATTTTGTTCAAGGCATGTCAGAAAATCAAGGACTAAAACTAGACAGGGAATACTTCCCTAACCAAAACATTTTACAATAGTAACGTCAAAATTTATATGCCTTAATGGAAGCAGACTTTTCAGCAATTGTAATGCTTCCTGCCAAGACAGCTCTTATGAAAAACATATTTAATCTCATGGAGATATTTAACATCTCTATGCATCAGCTTTTTAAATTTAACTATGTAGCTATTTGCTTACAGCAACAACAAAATTTTCAAGACTACAAAATCACAATTAATAATGACTTGGTAAGTATTTAAGGAAAATTGCCAGTTTTACCCCCCTGGGGAATCTTTTAAAAATAGACACATCCCAACTATTGTGGTCAAGGTTTGTGAGGAAATAGATTTAATATAGGATACATAATTTATAGAATTATTTTATAATATTCACCCAAAAAGTCAAATGCAGAAGAGTGCAAGAGATCTGTCTACACACTAGAGAACCAAACAACCCACCTGAGGGCCTGGATCCCACAGCAGTGAACTGCATCAGTCCATATGAAGACCTAGAGCCCATAGCAATGTCCTCCACTAGTGCAGCTGGAGGCCTAGAATTCACAAGGACTCATGCAAGCCTGTATGAAGGATCTGCACTGGGAAGGCCCAAAGGTCAGTGGAAGAAGCCACAAAGTCTGTGCCAGTGGGATGAAGGATCTGTGCCTACAGGCTGAGGGATCTGCACTTGAACCAGGAAGTAATGTTCAAGGTCAGGACCAGAGGTCCCCCAAAAAGAAGCTCAGTCATCCTTAGAGACAGGAAGAACCCAAGCTCCTCCAATAATGAGAACAACTGAGATCATAACAGGAAAACCAGGGTGAGGAACTTCTCCAGGAGAATCAACAGCATACCATCTTCCCATCCAGTTCTCCTTTTATGCTGTTGGCAACAATTCTCAGGTGAGCCTTCCACACCAAGAGCCATACTGACTCAGTTCAACTGATTGTTACAAGTTGACCATTAGTTAATACATACACATCATATTGGAAACAAGCAATCACAAGAAGCTTGATTGCAAAGCTAACCCATGAAGACACTTACTATTCTAACCATCTCCTCCAAAGAACATATTCTGAGATTATTAAACATGCCCTAGGGAAGTTTGCCCCAGAATATAAGTGACACGGCAGATGAGTCTCTTTCAGCAACACAGCAACATCGTGATAGAGGCATAAATGGGACCAAAGTATAATAAAATAGCAGTCTGTTTTTGAAAGCACACTGTCCACCTGTGAGATGCCAATTTGTAAGTGCCTTTTAGTTTAGTGTCTAATTTACTGCATTGCTAAATCAACGTATTTTTCTCCATACTAGCAAGAGCACCTGAGTTTATCCCATTCCATAGGTATATAGCAATGCATTGTCAGGAAACCCCAGCAAAAATGCATACCAATCTGAACAAGAAGGAACATTCAAATACTTAAACCAAAACTTCATATACCCTTATTTACATAAGATATCAAATAATTTAATCACATTTTGGGCTTGCTTCCACCCATCATTTTGGTATACATAGCTTAATACCTGACCGAGTATCCATAATTCTTATTTATCAAGATGGGTCTACTCATCCAACCACTGGCATCCACTAATAATACCAAGTCTACTCTCATGCAAATATGTGTGAATTAGTGACCTGATTTGATAACTAATTTAGTTCACCCAAATGCTGAATGTAAGGCAGATAGCATACAAGTTTACTGATTTCAACATTTTTTGCCTCTATTAATACCACCAGAAATTGTACTACACCACACAAATTATTTTTGTGGGAAGAAAAGCCAGCTGAGGGAGCCTAGCATGCCTGCAGGGAATCAAAGCTATCACGAACTTCCTCTGAGCTGACTCTGAAAGTTACTTCTTGTTTGGCACAAATTTACAGATTTTTATTCAATGTCTGTATCTCCCAAGTATTTTTCCTCACTAACTTTGCAACTCTTCAGTGTTGTGAACATGCATGCATTCTCACAAGTATTTACTTACAAGCCATTCTTACATGTTCCCTCATATGTGATTATGTCCACATTTACTCTTACACAAAAATATGTTCACATATTCATTCACATATGAGAAATTAACAAATTCATAGCATACACTTATATGCTCACTTGCACACACAAATTCACTTACACGTGTACATTAACATATAAAAGGGCATACTTATACTCACTCATACAAACATGTCTACATTCACCAAGAAGTTCACACATTTACATGCATTCATATGGTGACATACACACTCCAATACAATCCTCAGAAAAATTTACTCACACAAATGACCATGCCTACACACTAACTGACAGACACATATTATTGCTTGCATGCACATGATCATAAAATCACTCATCAAATGGGCATTCTACATTATTTAATCACACGAATATATTAGCATTAACAGACTCATATATGAACTCAGCTGTGTATTCACTCACATATAAGGAGATACTCAAATATTCAGTAGCTCACCCTCAGACACATATGTATCCACACTTATGTTCACAAATTCAAAGAAACACATAAATGTATTGAAAGTTGAATGTTTATATAAGAAGTGTGATTGACATAGAGTGAATGTTTACATTTAAAATTTTCTACAGCGAAAGATATCTATCCTTCTCAAAATACTCCCTCCATCTAGAGAAATTATTCCTCCATCACAGAGGAATAACTACAGATTGTCAACAAATATACAAAATAATGTTTAGCATATCAGGTCATTAGAGAAATGCAAATTAAAACAACACTAAAAGTCCATCTTACTCTGGAAAGAACTGCAATCAGGAAATCAAACAATAGCAAAGCTGGCATAGCTGTGGTGAAAAAGGTAATTTCCTTCATTGTTGGTGGGAATGAAAACTAGTACAACCATTATCGAAATTAGTATAGAGATTTCTCAAAGAATTGCAATTAGAAATTCCATACAACTCTGTTGTTCCCCTGCAAGTTATAATCCATGAAGAGTTTAAGGCATCATACTACAATAATAGTTGCATACCAGTGTTGGAAGCAGCACAATTCATAATAGCTAAATCCTGAAAGCAGCCTGTGTACCTATCAATAGATGGTTGGGTAAAGAAAATGTGGTATCTGTACCACATATATAATGGGATACTACTCATCTATAAAGGTTGACAAATTTGAGGCGTTTGTAGGAAAATGGATGCACCTGGAAAATATAATGTTGAGTGAAGTAAATCAGGCACACAAGTTTAAATACCATATCTTGTCTCTTATTTGAGTGAGGCAAAGTCCAAATGATAAAGGGTGGATATAAAGGGACAAATGGATGTATTTTATCCAATAGGGAAGTGGCCCAAGAGAACAAGGAGAATGGTAAAGAAGAGGGAATGGGGAAATTAGAGGAATAAAGATGTGCCATGTACAGGACCCTAAAAACGTCAATCAATGTAAGCATTATATGTCATATAATGAGCTAAGACAAATAATATTAATAAATAGGAAAATGGTAATAGGGAATCAGAGGAGGCGGGGGTAGGAGGGAAAGGGAAAGGACTAGAAAAAAAAAAGAGAAGCTGTAATACGTACATGTAATTACTCCCCAACATGATTGTTAACTGTATAAATTGCAAACATGTACTAATAAAATAAAGTTAAATTTACAAATACTCCTTCCTAGGACTCAGGGTGAGATGATAGCAACTGAGGTTAAAGGGATAGCTTGATACTTGTGTTGTCTGACTGACTTTTCAGGCCTGGGGTTGGTGGTTTGTGCATCTATTTGAAGAATGGCAGTGTACATTGTAGCTACTGTGGGGCATTTCCTTCTGTCTTGTTTTTGAAATCCAATGTTTTGTTCCATTTTACTGTTTTGTTTTATACCTGTATCTGGTAACCTGAGCAGCTATTTTGAAGTTAGCAATATGCAGTGTAGCAACCATTGTTAAATTTCCTGTCATCTTGTTTTGAAAACCTATATAGCTATTGCTTTTTGTTGTTGTTGTCATTCTGCTTTTGTTGCTGTTTTTTAGGTTTGTTTGCATCTTGATTTTTCTGTTTTTTCTTTTTTCTCTTTAGAAGGAAAAAAATGTACAATAAAAATACTCCCTCCTTAATTAAAAATCATTTATCCCATCATTCTTGCCACTTTCTGATGCAATTCCAGAAGTCCTCTTTCAAGAATATCTTCATGAAGCATGATTAAAAATATAGTGAATGCTGATACCAACTGCCATCCCATGGAACAATAGGCTGGTAAAAATATCACAGTGTATCCTCATCCACCTTTTTTACTGAATATGGCACCATGCAACTTCTGGTTCTTCCTTAAAGTCAAAATAACTATGAAAGGTAAATATTTTCAGTCAATTCAGAACATCAAGGCAGCTGCATCAACACAACCAAAGACACTTGTTAAGTCTTATAGCTAGATGTCTCCACAAAGCCTCATGCAGTCATAAGTAGGGCTTTCCAGAGGTTGCAGGGTCTAATGTGTGTGACACTGAGATTGATTCATGGTGTAATCAATGGGATTACAGGTGTGAGGTATAACTACCCTAAGGGTGGGTAGCATAGAAAAGATATATGAGAGCAAAAATTGTTTGTTACTTGCTCGCTACTTTGGCTTTCTTTTGTCTGCCATAAACTGGTTCTTCTCTGTGATGCCCCTCTGCCACACCAGCCTACCTTGGAGCCACCCAATTATGAAGTAAAAACACTGTGAACTGTGAGGCAAAATGAACTTTCCCTTTTTAACTTTGGGTGTGAGGCATTTTGTCTCAGTAATGAGAAAATTAACTGAGACAGAATTTGGTACCAGAGAAGTGGAGTAACTGTATCTGACCATCTGGTTCAGGAGCCTTTGAAACCAACTTGTGGGAAGAGCTTGGAAAGGCATAGAGATGCCAGATGAAAAAGTAGCCTGGAATGCTTTAGGCTATACTTCATGGGACATTCTGGTCAGAGTTCAGAAGACCAGAAAGCTGATAGAAATACTGCTAGTAAAGGTCAGGCTCAAAAAGTTTCTGCTAGGAAAGACTATATTGGCTGTTGGACATCAGACAATATGTGTTATGCTTTGGCAGAAAGTTTGTCACGTTTTTGTGTCCAGAGACTTTGCCTGAGACTGAGATTAAGGGCAGTGGACTAACTAAAATGGCAGAAGAAATTTCATGACAGTCTAATGTTGAGCTCATAACGTGGTTACTGTCAGGGGGTTGTGTTGGTTACTTTTCTCTTGATGCTGAGACAAAATACCTGACACTCAAATTGAAGGAAGGATGGGTTTATTTAGCTCACAGTTTGTCGGGGTTTCAGTCCAGCTGGCTCCAAACAGAGTGGCACATGGCAGAGGGCAAGAGTTTAGGGTTGCAGAAACAAAACAAACAACAAAAGCAGAAAGGGAGGAGCATGGAGCGCAGACTCTTTCTGTTCATTATATTATGTGTAGGCCACACCTACTTGGGTATGGCACTCACACCCATAATCCCAGCATTGGACTGTGAGTCATTCAGAAACTCTATAAGCCCACCTCCCTGACTGAGGCTTTGGGAGGATGTCCAGACTCGAATCGTAACAGGGGTTTTGCCAGGTTTATGTTGAAAATCAAGAGCAGGGATCCTCACAGAATCATTTAAAACATTTTAAGTTTGATCAGAAAGAGTGCTCCAGTAAAGTTGTGGTCTAAAGAGACGTAACAGAGCAGAAATTGATCACCAAAAACATTAGCAAGGAAAAGCCCAGTATTTCAGAAGAGGAAAATAGAAAAGATGGCTTGAGGACATCACAAGAACCAGCAGGACTCCACTCTTTGCATTCTTGAAATTGTAAAAGTGAAACATTTGCTGGAGAAGAAAGTCCTAGAGCACCATGTTCCAAAATGGCAGTTGCCTAAGGAAGTTGTTCTTTGGGATTGGGTTAATAGGCACTCAACCTCTCCAATCAAGAAAGAAAGAAGCCTGGTTACTGTTCCAGCTGGTGGCAGACCCTGGCATCATCCACATGGTTCTGGTTTGGCATGCCTACAGAATGCAAGACCTTGAGTTCAGGAATGCTTCCACCCAGATTTCAGAAGAAGGCCTGGGAAACCAAAAAGTGTGCTTCAAGAGGGCACTGTGTGAAGCTATGAATATGAAGCTGAAAGTGCACTGGAGACCTCAGAAGTCTGGAGAAGCCATGAATGTGAATCATTTGGGGAAAGAATCAAGGAATGAGCAAAGTCAGCGAAAGAGAGAATCCATGGGAGCTACAATTACCAGAGGTGTCATAGTGGTGGAGCCACCCAAGTTCTTTGGAGTTCACAACTTGTTACTCGTTGCCTCAGATATGGGGTGTGGAACTACAGGATTTACTGTTTTCCCTGTTGGGCTTTGGACTTGCTTCGGTCCCATTCCAATGTATCCCCCTATCTACCTTTTGGAATGGTAGTGTTTGTCTTGTGCCACTGTATGTTGGAAGTGTTTAACTTTCTTTGCATTTTGACAGGGTCTAACAGCTAATAAGAGTTTTCCTTAAATCTCAGAGGAGGTTTTGGAATTGGACTTTTCAGTAATACTGAAATTGTTAGGACTTTGGCAACTCTTAGAGTTGGACTAAATGCCTTTTACGTGCATGCCTTTAGTGTATGTGAGTTTTGGGGGGACCAGGGTCAGGATATTATCCCTTCTATCTAGATGTCTCCTCCAAAGCCTCATGCAGTCATAGGTGGACCTTTTCAGAGTTTGCTATATCTAGAGTGTATGATGCTAGGATTAGGAATGTGATGCTAGGATTAAGAGTGCAATGGTAGGATTATGGAGGCCTCATGCTAGGTGTGAGTGCTACTTGCCAAAAGGGTAGGTAGGCTGGATGGAGAACAAGTGACAGAAAGAAGGCTGCTGCTGCTGCTTCACTGCCTGATGCTTTGCAACCTTCTGACTGCCTTACTGGAACTATTTCTTCTCTCCAGTGTCCACTTCCCATGTCATCCTGCCTTGCAGTCAGCTGACTATGGACATAAACTGCTACAAACTGTGCAAGTAAACCAAAGTTCTACAAGTTTCAGCATTGCTGGAAAGTCCAAGTCTGAGCTCTCCCCTGAAATTTAAACCAAACTCTTGGCTGTGAACCCCCGCACAAATGAAAAGAATGTTAAACACTTCCAATTCAAAGGACAATGACACAAGATAAACATTGTAATTCCAAAAAGGTACAAAGGGGATAGAAAGGAATAGTACCAAAACAAGCCCAAAATCCACCAGGGTAAACATTAAGCCTCATGGTTCCATGTCCAGCATCTGGTGTAATCAGTAGCAAGCTGTGAACTTTAGTGAACTTCAGGGGCTCTGCCCCTATGGTACTGTAGGTTGTTGTACCTCCCTCAGCTTCTTTCTTGGGCCAGCTTTGTTCACTTCTTATAACTTTGCTCAGATGATCCATGTTGCTGGCATCCCAAAAGTTCTATGGTCTTCACTTCATTTTTAGCTTCACACTCACAGTTTCACAAACAGCCCTCTCAGGAAAACACTGTCTGGCTTCCCAGATCTTCTTCTGAAATCTGGGTGGAAGCTTTCCTGATTCCTCAGCTCTTGCATTCTACATGCACCTAAAATCAGCACCACATGGACATCAGTGTGTGCCTCCAGTTAGAGCAGTAGCCAAACTTCCTTCTCTCTTAGCTGTAGGGTTTAAGGGCCTGGATTGCTCAATGCTTTGAATCCAATCCCGAAACAACTTTGCTAGACCACAGTCATTCTGAAATATGTTACTCTGAGGCTCTTTTCTCAAAGCAAAGTCTTTCACTTTTGCAATTTAGAGGATGCAAAGGGTGGAGTTCTGCTGGTTCTTGTGAGGTTCTCAGGCCATTTTTTTCTATTGACTTTTTCTGAAACAATTGGCTTTTCCTTGAGTCTTTTTAGCAACCCGTTTCTGCTCTGTTCCATCTTTGCAGGCTGCAACTTTGCTGGAGCTTCCTTTCTGGCCCAACTCAAAATGTTTTAAATCATTCTGCTGGGTTCTTTGCTCTTAATTCTTAACATAGATCTGGCTAAAAATCTCCAACAGTAGCCATGAGACCACCTCAATACTAGTGCTTTAAAATTACTTCTGCAAGCTTAATGTGTCTGCCACTCTTAATCTCAGTCTTAGGCAGTCTCTGGACATGAAAAAAATGTAGACAAACTTTCTTCCAAAGCATAACACACATTGTCTGGTGTCCAACAGCCAGTGCAGTCCTTCCCAGCAGAAACCTCCTGAGACTGGCCTTTATTGGCATTATTTCTATAAGCTTTCTGATCTTCTGAACTCTGACCAGAATATCCCATCAATTATAGCTTAAAGAATCCCAGGGCTGAGTTTTCAGCTGGCATCTCGTGCCTTTCCAAACTCTTCCGTCAAGCCAGGTACAAAGGTCCCTGAACCACATGGTCAGGATCATTCACAGCAGTGTCCCTTCTGTGGTACAAAAATCTGTCAAAATTACTTTTCCCATTGCTGAGACAATACACTTA
The DNA here is from genome assembly GCA_004363535.1 of Dasyprocta punctata. Lineage (NCBI taxonomy): Eukaryota > Metazoa > Chordata > Mammalia > Rodentia > Dasyproctidae > Dasyprocta > Dasyprocta punctata. Next base: position 47,965 of record RJWM01008953.1, read on the forward strand.
GCACAAAAATTTAAAGGAGGAAAGGTTTATTTTTGTTCACATTTTGTAGAAGTTAAGCCCCTAGCCAGGTGACTGCAAGACAGGGTGGCAGTGCAGAGTGGTATCTCAGGGGAGAAATAGTCCAGGCAAGACAGGCAGGTGGTAGCAAAGCAGCAAGCAGCAACACATCAGCAGCAGCCTTCTTTCCGTCCCTTATATTCCATCCCGTCTACCCACTCTTTGGCTAGTAGCACTCACACCCAGGATGGGCCACCCTTAATCTCAGCATTGCACTCTTAATCCTAGCATCACCTCCTTAATCTCAACATCACACAATCTAGATCCAGCCACCTCTGAGAAGTCTCACCTATGATCACATAATGCTTTGGAGAAACATCTACATACAAGCCGTAACAATGTGCATGTTTACTAATTCACAAATAAGCATAATCATATAAATATATACAGTATTCAAGAGCCAAATATCATTACACATGCTAAGTTATGTAAATTCACATGTTCACAATCATAATGTACATGCTCAGATGTATGCACATATATTAAAAAAGAACTTACTCAAAAGAATATACTGACTAAATGCAGAGGAATAAAATTTAGTCAGCATAATAGTATTGATTACAGTATAATAATAAAATACATACCCACATACATTAACACTTACATGCTTACACATTCACCCTTTCACAGAAATATGATCACGACTGCACTCACTTCTGCCCACATGATTACACATTTTCTAACTAATATGAGCATGCTCACAACTTTGGTGACATACATAGATGCTAAGATACACTTATATAAAAATACTAATATGTTCCATCTGTCACAAAAACAAACTCAATCACATTTTCTCACTGTTACATAAATATGCAAACACTGAGGCTCCAATTTATACAATCTCTTAGTATATGTGCTTCTGCAGTGAGCAATACCTAATCTCTTTTCATACATACTAACATGCTCACAACAAGGAACATAATTCCATATGTACCTACACACAAATATACTTACCTTGAAGCTCAAATATTCATTAATAAATATTCTCACACATACTTAAAGTCACTGGCACTCACAGACATATACTCACATTTCAGCCACGCAGTATACTCACACATTATTATGCTCACAAAATGTACAAAATATGTATTCACAGACTCACACTAACACTCCATCATCCATGCATATGCTCTCAAATTAATAAATACACATGAAACAGACATTTGTTTCAGCACTCAAATATTACTGAACTAATATTTGTAAGGCATTTGCTATTTCACATATTCAGTCTTGCAATTCTACGTGCTCACATTCATGCAAACAAACACACGTTGTCTGATTTTACTGATCGTAATGAACATATTGGCCAATTAATCACACCCATAAACATACTCAAATATCTTCAAATCCACACACTCACACATTCACTCAGTTAAACATGCTTACAACTCACACAAGCAATGTCATCCATTCACTCACATGCACAGATAAAACAAAACATTAATTCACACAGCAATTGTATATCTTAGATTCACTTATATAAGCAAATTATTTTCATAAGAACATGTCAAGAAGCTCTCTAAGTCACACAAACAAATAAAAACACATTGTTATCATTCTCAGGCATGCACATTGACATATTACCTTATTTATTCATATTCAAACATAGGTAAGATAGCAAAATAAAACCATCATATGCTTGATATAAACAAGCATACTGACATATGTACCATACTTATAGCTCATACATACAAATCTCCTTGCAATAAAAAACAAATAGGTTCATATATGCAATGTCACACACAGATAGGTTCACATACATATGCAGTCTCACACATTCTTTGACTCAGAAAATATGCTAAGATATTCATTCATAGAAACAGTCTTAAGGAGAGACCAAAATAGTGGAGTGCTGAGTGTTAACTACTCAACTTCTCCCAAACAAAGTGCCAAGAGTCTGGAAAAAAAACCTGGAGAGAAATCAAAGGGAGTTCAGGTCATGTGGGATCCAACTAGAAACTGACAGAGGAGAAGAAAAAAATAGGATTCACTGCTACGGGAGAAATAATTTGCCACTGAAGACCTGAGACCATGCTGTGTGGCTGAATCAGCTATGTAGTTGACCTGGCAGACAGGAAGTCAGTGAAAGCAACTTTACTCCTCACTGGGAGAATGAGACCTGACCTGGACCAGGAGAGTCTTAAGCAGTCAGAGGTAGCAGTGAGAACATGAGGCACTTTCCCAAGCAGACCATCCCAGAGTCGTTGGTTGGTGAGCAAACCAGGTGGTGCCCTGCACACAGCTGCAAGGAGGAGTAACAGCTGGCAAGTGGGACCAAAATTTTATCCTGGGGTTGAAACTCCAACAGCAGAACAAACCCAGAGTGTCTTCAGTGTCAGTGTTTTGGATCAGAATGAGGGAAGGGCCAGCCATTCAGCCACAGTAGACAGCCAGCAGTTAGACAGCAGACTGGGAAAACTTTGCTGAGAAATAGGAACGGGGCCCCACACTCCATTTCAGTGATCACCAAAAGCCAGTCTGAGATCTAGCTACAAAGGACTAAGAGTGCTATACTCTGTGACAGGTGGCACAAGAAAGAAAGTGGCCTTGACCTGCAGCAGGGCAAGGGCACCAAGCCCCTGCCCTTGGTCCAGTGGCACAAACATGAAAGGCCTTAGCTGGCTGTGGAAAAGGGGATTCCCCTTCCCATATGACCAAGTTATGTAAGAGGGTCAGTGATGTGGCCAAAATCAGCCCCACACTTAGGAGTAATCCTATTGGAGACTTGGTGAGGCAATTCAGCAAATTCTGGCCCTGACTAGGAAACTAACAACAAACTGAAGGCACCAGAGGAATTTTTAAAACATTTTTCCTATTTTTATTTTTCAATATTTTTTTTATTTTGAAGGGTTAAGAATTGTCTTTTATTTTTTGTTTTGTTTTCTCTTTCCTGCTTCTCTCTTCAATAGTCTTTCTGTGTTTTCTGATATTTACAGGGGAATGAACACTGTCTCTAGTCTGTTTTGCCTTGATATTCTTTTGCATTTTGCTTCATCCTTTCCTTCCTGTCCTCTTCTCCAGCTTCCCAAAGTTTGGGTGACCATCCTTAGTCCTTAAGCCTTGCTTTCAGTATATTTCTCTTCAGTTATCTACTTTGTCCCGTATCACTCTTAAATTCGCCTTCCTCACAGGACAAAATCTGCCTACCAAGGGGAAACGCATTGCATACAAATTCCTGGTCTATGTTGGATGTTGTTATATAACTATGGATCTTACTTGTGTGTAAAGAGATAACCAAATTAACAGTTACCACAGATTATCAGTTTCTAGGCTGTTCTTGATGGTACTGTTCTTGCTAATTGTACCACTTTAGCATAAGGTGCTATATTTGTTATAATCAGTTGTTGTTCACCCTTGTGTGATAACACTGTGATAATCTGGGGTTATAATCATATCTGTAGCCCAGTATCAGAAGACTGGGTGATGAACCTAATAGATAGCAACTCCTCATCTCTAATAAAGTGGAAAGATAGGATCTTGCAAAAGATACAAAAACCAACAGCCACTTACATCTAGAAAACATCTCAGAGGAATAGAAATTTCCTAGGGATGCTTTGGTACCAGTGATAAAGCTACCTAACATAAGAAAAATACAAAAAAACACAGAAAACAGATTAAAAATTTAAAAAATATAAAGTGACAAGACACAGAGAAGCAAAATGCAATTCCAGACTTCCAGCCCACATAGAATAAATACAGGAGATAATGAGATAGAGGAAATCAGAAGCCATTCACAGGAATTTACTTGAATGGCAGTAGAAGTTATATATATATATGACTACAGAGGATATCAAAACAGAAATAATCTCACAGGTTTTAAAAAGAGATGATGACCATAATGAAAGACTTGCTCAGAAAATCTAGAGTATATATAGATAAAAAAGATGAGTATAGAAAAAATAATGGAAACCACAAATTCCCAACATATGAAAGAAATTGAATCAGTGAAACAGATTCAAGAAGATAGCCAGTAAATTAAAAATTCCACCAAAAGTTTGCAAAACTGAATGAAAGAAAGTGAAGACAGAATATCAAACCTACAAGACAGGATCATGGTTAGTGATCATGAAAAGAAAGGTGTCTTAAAAATGGCAAGATAGCATGAGAAAATCCAAGAACTGCAAGACAATGCAAAGAAGAGCAACATAAAACAAGCTGGAGTGATTGAAAATGCAGGGGTTGGCATCAAAGACATAAAAATCCTGTTCAGAGAAGTAATAACAGAAAACATTCCAAGCATGGAAAAAGAATTTGACATATAGATAAGTGAGGTATACAGAACACAAATAGTTATGACCTATATAAATCTACACCAAGGCATATAGTAATCAAGATTCCAGAAAGTCAGCAAAAGAACAGAATATTAAAAGCTATTAGGGAAAAGAAACAAATCACCTATAAAGGGAAGCCCACAAGAATTACAGCAGGTTTCTCAACATCAACTCTTAAGGCAAGGAGAGTTTGGAGTAAAATACTTCAAACCCTGACAGAAAACAACTTCCAATCCAGACTGATGTATCTTATAAAATTGTCTTTCAGAATTAATGGAGAACTGAAATACTTCCATAACAAAGAAAAACTGAAAAAATTCTTGACAACAAAGCCAGCTGTAAAAAAAGAATTAGGAAAGATATTCTATAAAGAGAATACAAAACCCACAATTATGAGAGTACCAATTGAAAGAAATCACCAGGCAGGGAAAACAATTAATCATGGGGAAGATGAGGAATCATAAACAGTAAAATTATAGGACTAAGACAAGGTCATACATATCAGCTACCATCATCAGTGTAAATGGTCTCAATCCACCAATCCAAAGAAAGAGACTGGCAGAACAGAGTAGGAAACCAAATCTGAAAATATGTTACATTCAAGAAACACATTTAACTCAAAAAGAAGTTCATGGACTGAAAATCAAGAATAGAAAACAAAACTCCAAGCCATAGGAACCCAGAAAAAATCAGGAGTAGCTATTCTGTTTGCAGATAATGTTAATTTCAAGCCAAGACTGATCAAAAGAGATAAAAAAATTACTACATCCTTGTAAAGGGAATGACCCAAGAGTAATAACTAACAATCATAAGTATATATACACCAAATATAGGGGCACCCACTTATATAAAACAAAAATTAGTGCACATAAGTAATCAAATAAGCACTGTATTGTTTTGATCCTGTGTGCCCCCAAGGCCTCATGTAATTTGGACGGGGCTGAGTCTGGCGTTTGTGATTGGTTTGTTTTCTAGCTCTGGGATTGACAATGTGAGTGTTGCACTGGCCCAGGGGCGGAGCTGACATACAGTGTAAGGAAGGCTTATCTTCCTCTGTTCTCTCTCCTGCTGAGTTCACGCACCTTGCTGTTTGGCAGCTGCCATGAATGGCTGCCCTGCCACACCACGCTGCCTTGGAGCCAACTAAATATGGACTGAAACTTCTGAGAAATGTAAGAAATAAACCTTTCCTCCCCTAATTTTTGGCATCAGGTATTTTGTCTCAGCAACTAGTAAAAAGTAACTAAGACAAGCACCAACACAATTATAATGGGATGCCTTCATATCCCATTGCCACAAACAGATAGATCAACTAGATAAAAAATCAAAAAATAAATATCAAAACTAAAACAAGTCTGTGAACAAATGGACTTTATAGATGTTTACAGAGTGTTCCACCCCACAACATCAGAATACACATTTTTCTCTGTAGTACATGGGACATTCTCCAAAAGAGACCACATTTAGCCCATAGAACATGTTTAAGTAAATGCAAAATAATTGAAATTATTCCATTCGTAGTGCAATGAAATTGGGAACTAATGGTCAATGAAACCACCAAAATTCCACAAATACATGGAAATTAAATAACATCTTTCTGAATGAACAATGAATCACATATGAAATTAAATAAGAAATTAAACAGTATCTACAATTAAATGATAATGCCAAAACAATGTACTGGAACTTATGAGGCACAGTAAAAGTTGCCATAAGAGGAAAATTAAAAATAGTGAATTCTCACATTAGGAAAACCTAACAAGCTCAGCTAATCACCCTAATGTTGATCCTCAAACTTGTATTAAAAGAAAACCTAAAGCCCAAAGCTTGTAAAAAGGAGGAAATTATAAAGATGAGAGCATAAATTAATGCAACTGAGACAAAGAAAACAATAAAAAAAGGCAATCTAATAGTTGGTTCTTTGAAAGACTAAATAAAATTGAGAAACCCTTACACAACATTATCTAAAAAAAGTAAAGACTCAGATTCATGCAATTAGAAATGAAAAGGGTGAAATCAATACCTACTTTGAGAAACTTTAATAAGATGGAAATCAAAGAAAAAAACGAACCGATACCTATTACCAAAGTTGAATCACAAAGTTATAAAAATTCAAAATAATCCAATATCAGTCAATGAAATTGAAAATGAGATTAAAAATTTACCAACAAAGAAAAGCCCAGGTCCTGTTGGATTCACTGCTGAATCCTACAAGAAATTTTGATAAGATCCAATGCCATTATTGTCAAATTGTTTAATGAACTTTAAAGGGAAATAATACTCCCAAAGTCATTTCTGGAACCAAGTATTATGTTGATACCAAAACCAGAGAAGAATCGAACCAAAAAAGAAAACTACCAGCCAATATCCCTGATGAACACAGGCGCAAAAATCCTCAATAAGATACTGGCAAAAGGAATGCAACATATGATCAAGAAGATTATACACTTGACCAAGTCAGATTCATCCCAGGGATGCTGGGGTGGCTTAACACATGTAAATCAATAAATGTAATACATCATATTAACAGAATCAAGAGCATAAACAATATAATCATCTCAATAGACACAGAAAAAAAAGATATTTGATGAAGTCCAACACCCATTTATTTAAAAATCCCTACAGAAAATTGGAATAGATGGTCTTTACCTCAATCTGATACAAGCCACCTATGACAACAGGATACCAAATGGTCAAAAACTGAAAGCTTTCACTCTAAAATCAGGAACAAGACAAGGATGTCTACTATCACCATTCTTATTTAATATTGATCTGGGAACATTAGTTGACCAATTAGACAAAATAAGGAAATAAAAGATGCAAAGACAGGAAAGGAAGAATTTAAATTATCATTATTTTCAAACAACATAGTACTCCACATAAAAACCCCCAATACTCCACCAAAAGACTTCTAAATTTAATAACCATATGTTAATAACCATATGTGGTCATGTCGCTGAATGCAATGTCAACACTCAAAGTCCAGTAGCATTTTTCTGCACAAATAATAAATTCACTAAGAGAGGAATTAGGGAAATCGCATCTTTCACAATAGCATTGAAAAAATGAAATTCTTAGTAAGCATTTACTTAGAAACAAAGGAAGTAAGCAATCTCCATGTTGAAAATTCTAGAACTCTAAAAAAGATATTGGGCATCACAAATCATGAATTGAGTCAAGGGGACATCCACACTTGTTCTTGTTCTGCCAAATTGAACTTGGAAACTCCCCGCTCTTTTCTGGTCACAGCTAGAAGCCCCAGGGCTAATGACTGCTGTGACCCACACAGTTCTAGGTAAAGCATGTGGGAAATGATAGGCATCTGAAGAAGTACAGCTTCCTCATTGCCCTCCCTCCCCACCACCATCTTGTCCTTGTCTTTGCCTTCTCTGTTCCCAGAAACATCCACTGTCCTTCTTTCATTCTTTCATTGTCCTTGATTCAGATGTAATGAATAAATGACAAGATTCTGCATGGCATGTGGCCTTTTGTTCCTCAAGAACAACTGACCATTCCAGATCAACTGCTTGTACCCCTATTTTGTCTCTTTCTCTCTTTCCACCAAAGGCCACAACTCCAGGAAGGAGTTCAGGGACTCACTGCAGAGGTCTCTGATAACTTGCATCATGAAAGGATTGCAAATGAAAGGAGATTGAAGAGGGTATTAGAAAATGCAACAATATGTTTTGTTCTTGGGAAGAAAGAACCAACATAATAAAAATGACCATACTCCTAAAATTATTATACAAGTTCAATGCAATCCCATTCAAAATATCAATGGCATATCTCACAGAACTAAAGAACACATTCCTAAAATTCATTTGGTACCAGAAGAGATCTAAAATAGCAAAAACAATTTTGGGCAACAAAGGCAAAGCAGGGGGTGTCAGAATCCCTGACTTGAAATTATACTACAGAGCTGCTGTGATAAAAACAGCATATGTTGGTGAAAAAATAGAGCTAAAGACAAATGGAAAAGATTAGAAGATGCAGAAACAACTTCAAATACACTGCACCATCTTGCCTTTGACAAAGTTGCCAAACACGTTTGTTGGAAACAAGAAAGCCTCTTTAATAAATGGTGCTGGAAAAGCTGGCTTTCCATATGCTGAAGAGTAAAACTAGGCACATGTCTATCATCATGCACTAAACTAAAATAAAAATGGGTCAAACAACTAAATATTAAAACAGAAACACTAAATCGGCTGGAAGAGAGGATATGTAGAACTCTTGAAGACACAGGTGCAGGTAAAGACTTCATGAACAAAACCTTGACTGCACAGGAAATACTACAAACAATAAGCAACTGGGATCTCATTAAAAGTTTTACACAGCAAAGAAATCACCCACGGAATGAAAAGACTACCGACAGAGTGGGAAAATATCTTATCCAGTTGTTCTTCAGACAAAAGATTGATATAATAGAACATACAAAGAAGTGAAAAAGATCAGACCCCTAAATTTAAAGCCCCAATCCATTAGTAGTCATTTGAAATGAACAGACAATTCTCAGAAGAAGAAGAAAAACAAGAGGCAAATAAATATAAGAAAAGGAGTTCAATATCACTGGTCATTTGAGAGATGCAAATTAAAACAACAATGAGATTCTGCATCATTTCATAAAGAATGACTATTATCACCAAAGCAAACAACAAGAAATGCTGGTGGGGATGTGGGATAAAGGGACACTTCTCCACTGTTGGTGGCAATGCAGACTAGTGCAAGTACTTTTCAGATCAGTGTAGATTCCTCAAAAAACTAGGACTAGAGTTTCCATTTCACCCAGCTATTTCCCTTCTAGTTATCTTCCCAAAATAAATGAAAACTTCATACCACAGCGATATATGTGCATCTATGCTTATTGCAGTACAGTTTTTAACATCTAAATCATGGAAACAACCCAAATGTCCGTCAACCAATGAACGAGTTTAAAACAGTGTGATTTTTCTATACAGTGAAATACTACTCAGCCATAAGAAAGGATAAACTTGAGACTTTATAGGTAAATGGATTGACTTTGAGCCCATATTGTTAAGTGAAGTAAATCAGACACATATGTGTAAATATTGCACTGTGTTTCTGGTGTGAGAAACTGAAACTGTAAATAAGAACCAAAATGTATAATAGATATTGTGAAATCAGAAGTAATTGTTCAAAAGAAAAGGAGAACTGGAGTGGTATGGAAGAAAGGGAAAGTAAAAAAAAATTAAAAAGCATAAAATGGAAACAAAGCTTTGTAAATAAGCAGGGGAAGAGGGATTGGAGAGGAGTGGAATGGGGAAAAAAGGAACTAAAATATATCATGTACAGGTACAAATTTCCTATGATGATGGTGACCATTATGTATCTCTAGATTGTACCAATGAATTTAGTTTAAAAAAACTAAAAGGAGTAATGAAGAAACAATAAGAAAAAAATAGTCCCAAACATTTACTTAAGAAGACACATATACATGCAAACACATACACTAAAAAATTAACCATTTCACATAAATTTCAAGGACACAAACTTAACAAAAATGCACTCACCAGGACACAAACACGTATCTATGTAAATGCGAAGCATTCCTACTTACATGTTCATTTACACATGCATAGTAGGATTTGTAAAATAAAGATGTGTTCACATATTCATAGAATGACACACTACATGTACCAAGAAGCACACTATTTTACACACACAGAAACACACACACACACATGCATGCACATATTTACATCAACCTGCAAATATTATCCCAAAATTCTCAGATGAATAATTCCATACATTTTTGCACTAATATACATGTTCATATACATGTACAGAGTTGTATTAACATGCTTATAGTTCACACATTCAAATGCATCTACTGATATAGATACACAATACACACATATATATTCACATTCAGGCATTTGTACATTCACACTCACAAAAATAGACCAAATTTCACTCATTTATATGAGTATAATCTTTTATTTATTCCTACATGCTTTTTTATATATTGGAAGTATTAGATATTTTTGTGAATTTTAGTAATTTTTAATTCACATAAACACTATCTCTAAGCCAATCAGAATAGATTATTAGAATTTTGTAAGTTAAATTTTTAATATTATTCAGAGGCAGAAAATACCTCACATACATGACTTATATGCAAGCATACATATATGCATACTTAAAAGTACAGACAAAGTTAAATAGATCTCTTATGTTTTTCATTTAAAAACTTTAACCACAAGTTATATATAAACATAGTGATAAAAATCTCATTGGTTTATGTTTTAAAAATTGCTCTCATCTTTGTCTTACTTTATATTTTTATACAAACTGTATTTCTGTGAAGATAAAGAAAGTTAATGTTAACTCATTCATAAAGCTTCCTACCGCAGTGTATAGAGGAAGCTTTTCATATTTTCTTTGTCCCTGATATGTAATCTTATGGATGTTATGCACTAAATTTTAGGGGTGAGACTGAGGAGATACCTATCAGCTCTCTGGTATCTCTAAAGCCTTCTGAGTTAAAAAATATTCAATGTATTTCCAATAAGTCTTTGGCCTTAAGTGGTTTTGAGAACCATAAGACCCCCTTCACCAGTGGTCTCAAGAGACTACAGGAAGTGGATAAGCCCTAGAGGAAAAACATGAGCAAAAGAATGGAGGAAGTAGGAGTTTTGGTGGGGAACCTATCAAAGGAATTAAGATTCCTGATGGGAATATCAAAGATGAAAAAAGGAGAGGAAGGTGTGATAGGAAAAAAGAGAACTTACATGAATTAGTTTGGGAGATCATGTTTCCCAAAGTAATCATTTAAGTTTCAAATTATATTAACCAAAATAGCTCCACATTTAAATGTATGAAATAAAATTAGTGCCATATTAATAAAGCATACAGTAAGCTGGAGTCCTCAGAGAGTGAGAGTCATTCATGCAATATGAAGAGACCAAAGTTGTAGCAACGAAGAAAAAAAATCTGAACAATATCTCTAAATGATAAGCAACCTAAATAAGATCTCTACAAATGAGATATTTACACAGAGAAACAACTTTAAATAGAAAAGAACCAAATTTAAACCAAATCAGAATCAATGAGAAGCGGGGGATTGTGGTGTATGTTTGTAATTCCCAGCAATTTAGGAGACTAAGATAGGAGAAATGGAAATTCAAAGCCAGTCTTGAAAGCTTAGCAAGACCTTTTAAAATTAAATTTTAAAAAAGACTGAGGTCATAGCTTAGTGTTCCTTAGGATTAATCCCACCCCTCAGAAATTATTAACGAGAGTTCCTCATGTTCTAAATCAGTGGTACTTTTCAGATAAGGACCCTGGGACTCTAAGTCCTACTCAACAGTGTACGCAGAATGCTTATAATCGAAATCTATCCTTGTGATACTTCAACTGATTGTCATCCAGTGCACTGGATTAGAAATCAGATTTCTAATTTCAGGGAATCACAGGTCAATCAATCAGCAATGAAGACAAAAGCTTTAAGCACACACACCTGAAGAGGCTCAAATATCTCGTTTCAGTAATGAGCCTGATTCTATGAGACATTCCATCAGAACTGTGCCACAACTGCACTAGGGGCCTACAAAAATTGCTGAGTGGAATTAAACTAATAAGGGAGACTTTCTTCAGGGGGCAGAGATTGTTTCAATAGAGAAAAGATATTAAACTCAAGTCTGAATGCAACAAAGATAGCTGAGAATTTGTAACCAAATCACGTGGTCAGGGAGTCACTGGATGGGGTAATACAAAGAGAAACTTGATTAGGTATTAACGATTGGAGAAAGAGGAACTCAATTAGATAATAAAGCTAGGAGACTCTTGCTAAGCAGACTTTCAGAATTTTTAATAGATATTCACTCAATAGGCCAAGAATGAGACTCATCATGATGTTCACTGAAAAAGAGAGCTTAAATGAATCTAAAATTTTGTCAAAGAGTGACTTCTTGTAAAAGTGCATAGTCAGGTATGAAAGTATACACTTGAACACACATAAAAATTTATCACACTGAAATTCTGCCATATTGACACACATAAGGCATATATATGTGTATTCATTCTCATGAATGTATATGTGTGCATGCTCATACGTTGTACCATTTTCTTACTCAAGTGCCAATACTAGCAAATTTATTAACATACATACATGTTACCAGAAGTTTGTGCTACTTCCACTCAATGGAAGACTAGTGGAAGGACAGTTTTATTCAAAGTAGGCCCTGAAGAAGATCGAGGGACTTCCTTTTTGCCTCAAAACTTTGTTTCAGGTATCTTAGAAATGTAAAGTACTTTTGTGGGGAAAGGTAGCGGGACATAGTGAGACTACGGCAGGAAATACGCGTGCTAGGGTGGGCGTGTCTTCATTTTCAAAACAAGTCTTTTTCTCTTCTTCTTTCATACTGAAAAGGATCCAGATGCTAATCTGCTTGGGCCAGTGTCTGTATTTTCTTTTTAGAATGACACATTACTTTTTTTTAAAATAAGTTAACCCTATGAACTGAGGAAAAGAGGTGATATTACAGAGACCTTGTTTCAGAAATTGAAATACTATGTGAGGGAGATTAGGGAAATAATTTGGAAAAAGTAATTCTATTAAAGACATCTTTCTGTCCACCATTTATTACATTTCTATGGGAAGTGAAATGATAGATCTATCTGGCTGCTTCAGGCTGAGTGAAGGTGAAGAGTGCAGGGAGTTTGGAATAGAAGATCTAATTTTTTTTTTTTTTTTTTTTTTT